>LPNX010260646.1:1089-67878 GCA_001517045.1 Pseudotsuga menziesii | reverse complement strand
AAAAAATCCAAGTAAGTTGAGGGATGCCTGATTTTTCAGGTTTCTATTGCATCTAACGTGCACAAAAAGGTCCCTCATCTTCTTGCACACACCCTTATCTAGTCCTATATATATTGATGCTTAATAATGAGAAGACAAACTTAATAATAAAAAAGCAATCAATATAAGTGTTAGTGTGTTCCACCATCTTTTCTTTAATCTTTAACCAAAAAAAAACCTCGCCACCCCATAAGTGCTGATATCAAAGCATCAACGTCTACGTTCATCAATGAGAACCAATAAAAACTTCGATAAACAATTTTAAAAATAAAGAAAAAAAAGCTACCCTAGGCTAAGTTCCATTTATGAAACCAGCTATTTCATGCTAAGTTCCATACATGGAATTTATGCCGACCAACCAATGCAAATGTCGGTTACGATATTCCGTGTCAAAGCAGTAAGGAAAGGAGTTGAATGTTGAATAATAGCTTCATTCTAAATGTTAAAAAGGGTCTCTTTGCAAAGGTGGAAAGGAAATCATCATAATGGGTTTGGTTGAGACAAATGCAATCTGTCAATCTATGTCTATGTCTGTGGGAGGAAACAAGTTTAGAGCCCACCATAAACACTATTTTGTCGGCATTGAATTCAGCTTAGTGTTAGCCGCGTAGTCTTCCACGCTTCCGTCATCCAAACCGACCCAAACAAAGAATTGGCGGACTTTTTTTATTCTTAACACCTCTTATTATCGACTTCTCAACAACTCTTTAGCTGTAAGTCTTTCATGCTCAATAACTTTTTAGCTGTATGTCACTCATCCTCAACATATTTCATCATATCGGGTTGAATTAAATCACCAATCAATTGAAGATGCCAGTTTGCAACGATAAAACATGTTTGAATTAACCGCAGATTTGGAGCACGCGAGGGGATGCCTTTTTAACCTAAAATACCCTCTACATTGAATTGAGGTATTATATATAGGCGAGGTATGTTTACCAAGTTCCTCACATTAATGTCACGTTGAGTTGCAAGGCCTATAGAGCCTGAGTACAATTATTAGATAATGGAGCTGGCCTCGCCAGAGTCTGAACGAGAAGAGAGAGAGCACCGCCTGTTATCTGAAAAGTGCAATGAATGATCCATCATCTAACATAACATAATTGGAGTGGAGATCAAGAGGAGGTGCTCTCTCTCTTCACGTTCAGGCGCTTCCGGCGATATGTACGATGGCTGATCAAATTCCATTCATATCAGAAGAAAAAACTGAGAGCTTTATTATGTAAGTCTGGACCATTTACTTATTTCATTGATCATTTAGTTATTCACGTTGAGCTGCAAGGCCCATAAACCTTGCTTATGATTACAATGGAGACCTCGCCAGAGTCTGAATCAGAAGAGAGAGAGCACCGCCTGTTATCTTAAAAGTGCAATGAATAATCCATCATCTAACATAACATAATTGGAGTGGAGATCAAGAGGAGGTGCTCTCTCTCTTCACGTTCAGGCGCTTCCGGCGATATGTACGATGGCTGATCAAATTCCATTCATATCAGAAGAAAAAACTGAGAGCTTTATTATGTAAGTCTGGACCATTTACTTATTTCATTGATCATTTAGTTATTCACGTTGAGCTGCAAGGCCCATAAACCTTGCTTATGATTACAATGGAGACCTCGCCAGAGTCTGAATCAGAAGAGAGAGAGCACCGCCTGTTATCTTAAAAGTGCAATGAATAATCCATCATCTAACATAACATAATTGGAGTGGAGATCAAGAGGAGGTGCTCTCTCTCTTCACGTTCAGGCGCTTCTAGCGATCATTATATGCACGATGGCGTTCTTCCTTCATGTCTCTGCCTGGTAAACTTCAATCATTTTACAATTATATATATTATGCCCTTTTATAACATTTAGCAATTTTTTGTTGACTAACTCAGTAGCTTGCTGGGAAGTTGGTGCACACATTCTGAACGACGCCAAGAAAATTTGCGGATACGTTTAGCTAGAAGTTTGCGATGTTCATATGCATGTCATTTCCATTCATCTGTGTGGAAATCCATTCACCATTACTAAAATATCACATTTCTTATGTTGGGTTATTTTAAATATGTCAGTCCTCATAGGACAAACAAAGCGATGTGAAACCTGATCTTTATATTACAGAATTTAAATGCACTGCCTTCTTGACTTTTAAATTACATTAAAGTTGTAAAGTTGTGTAATTATTGAGGTTATAAGTCCTACTTGATCGGTCGTAAACGTAAGATGTAAATATGTATATGAACACTATTTTTTCATTGAGATTTGAATTTGTATAATTGAACCATGTTTGCCACCCAATTTCTTTATGTTTATGAATAATTTATGAAAGAGTAACAGGATCTAACAAAAGCCATCAATTTTTACAATCTACAAAAATATGGGTTATAAATTTTTGTGAGAATACAAATATATTTTATCTATTTATAATAATATTAGTAGATTGGATGTAGCTTGAGCGGTTGGGAGGAATGATTGTTATCCTCTCCACCCATGTTACAATTTTTGTAAGAGACATGATCCTTTTGTTGAACCCCTATGTAATGAATTGTCTAATGACCATATCCACATGTTCTTTTATTGTCTCCAGCTAAAATATATTGGGAAAAAAAACCTCCAATCTATCTTTAGCCTCCAATTTCTACAGAAAATCTAGTGAAGTCACTATTTCCCCCCAATTTTCTGTAATGGAGGCTCCCAAGTGTTTTTTTTCCCTCCATTTTCCTTGTAATTTAGGCATATGGTTGCATTTTAGTGTATTTTTAGTCAATTTCATGTAATAAGTTCTTTCATCCCTTGAGAAAAACACTATTTTTTTTTCTATATAAAGGTTACAGTGATTCATGGTTCACCCACATTGGATTGTGCTTGCACAGTGAAGGTTCTAGTTGATGCAATTCCACTTTTCATTTTTAGATTTCTCAACATTTTAATCTTTGCATAACATTAACGTCCCCATTTCCCAAAGAAGTCTTGAAGAGGCATGTTGTACATGCAACTTATAAGAGAATACAAAAACACATCATGTTTTTCATCCAATTATTAACATGGTATGCACTTTTTTATCAAACTTTTATGCTTTTATCCACACTTACAATAGATTATTATATTGTAGATTTACATTTTATCGTGTTTTTTTAGGCCTCTTGAATTCAAGGGAACTCTTATTCTTAGGGCTCATAAGGTGTTATTAGGGTTTTATTCTATCCTAGGATTATTGGTTCTATGAAAGTGTTATAGAGCTCAAAATATATGATCTATTTTATGCCTTGTCATGTTTAAACTATCCATTAAAAATTATATGTTGTTAGTGGATGCTACTCTTCATGGAGGGACGCCACATAGTTTTTATATATTCAAACTGAATTTAACCAAGTTGTTTAAAATGTGATTTTATTACGATCTTGATCTGCAATTATTATTGGATCTATGGCATTAATGAGAGTATGTATGTTCATATTTTATGTTTTTTATTATTGATGTTTGTAATATAGATGAATGCACACTAATAATAATCGCAGTGGTACAATGGAATAGTCATTATTTTGGATGTCTTCTTTTAGAGTTGTCCAAAGCATAATGGTAGGTTCTTTTATCTGTATTGAGAAGTTTTGTGACTCGCATATTTTTTTATTCATATTGCAAAGTTCATCAATTTTATTTGTGACCTAAATGTGTTGGGTTCGATACTTGTTTTACGATATTTAGTTTTTTGTAAGGTTCATTCAGAAGTAAAACATTTTTTGGTGAGTTGTTCTAATGTGTAATTGTTATCTTCATCCATAAATGGATCTATTTATGTATGATCAATATATCATTTAGTTGGAACATGATACTTCATTTTCATCATGATTGCATATAATATGTACTTGATGCATGTTTGACCTAAGATGTAGATATTATGGTATTTGATATCTAATCTTTCACATTCAATGAAGACCATTGAAACAATTTTACCACAAGTTGCATGCTTTCAAAAATGTCAAGGACATGGATATAAACACCTCCTTAGTTTATCTGAGAAAAAGTAGACTTTAACAAAGTAGTTCTAGTGATATGTGTGATGATGCATTAACATGCTTTCTATTGTTTTTAATGTATGTTCTTATTTCTAATAACCAATGCAAGTTTCTTACTAACTCTAAAATTTTTAAATCAAATGACATAATTCATATTTTGATTGCCAACAAAAGAAAGGAAAAAGTGTCATTCATATCTATAAAGAGATAAGAAAGTTATTTTTTTCTTAAAAGGCAGCTTAAAAATGAGATATTTGCAAAATAAGTTATTTGGTAATTCATACACTATATTAAAGTTGCAGGTCTTGAAAATACTCCACGTTGTAATAACGGTTCATTGGTTCCATAATCACTCCATAGTGTAAAGTGATTAATTCTATCACTTTGTCAATATTTCGATATTTGGGCCCCCATATGTCTGTTGAACCATTAAGGGACGAGATAAAAAGTAAAGTCCCCACTTTCCCTAATCTAGTTAGTGTAGGTGTGCTTCACCAATAGCTTCAGTTGTGAGTGACCCAATACTACTTTTAAAATGTATAAATAAATCCCTCCTCTCCTCATTCATGCAATTTGTTCAATTGAGGGTCTAGGAGTTGAGAGATTGGAGATCTCATATATGTTATTCTATTACACTACCTTAGTAATCTACATAATCAAAAGTTGAGTCTTCCTAGCAAAATATTCACCAATACATTACATGATTTTATAATTTGATGAAAGATTTGCCAAGTTTTTACAATATTTTATAATTCAGTATATTATTCACCAAGATTTTACAATATGTTATAGTTTAGTGAAATATTCGCTCATATTTTACAAGATTCTATAACATAATGAAAGACTAGAAAAAAATTTATATGTACATATTCTATTATTGATAAAATAGACTTCAATTTTTCCTATATATTAAAGAGATTCACCCATTTATTATACATATAATTTTCGAGGGTGTTTCTAAAATTATCTCTCATCTGCTATATCATGTATAGTAGTAGTAAGATACATAAGACTATCAACAAGTTGTTTATGTAGTGTGGAATTAACTGTTGATTCCACATCTTCCTTGTGTAACGTAGCACCAAATGCAATAGGAGCGTTTGATGGTTTACACTTTCACTTTAAGTTTTTATAAAAAATAATAGGAATACTTTTGTTAACTAATAAAAATACCATATTGTTCCACTTTAATGCTAAAGAAATACCTTGTTAATCCAAGATTTGTCATCTCAAACTCATTTTTCATTGTTGATTTTAATTCATTTAACAACATGTTCTTAGTATAGATCATGGCATCAACATAAAGACATAAAATAAGAATATTACCTTGTTAGTTTCCCTCGATATACAAACTAGGCTCATTGTTGTTGTTGTAACCATCATTGAGTAGATAATGATCAATTATGTCATTCAAATCTCTTGGAACTTGCTTCAAGTCATACCAGGTTTTATTTCATTTGTACACTTTTTTCCCTTGTCCTTCGACTTCAAATCCAAGTGGTGGATGCACATAAAATTCTTCATTTAACACGCTATTGAGGAATGTGTACTTCAAGTGATACCTTGGAACATCTTCTTTTATTTTTATTTTATTTTTAAGGAGAAGTCTATTTGTTAGATGTTTTGGACTTTTCGGAAAATTTTTAACTGAAATCTTTTTTTTTCTAAAATCTAAATTCCAAAATGTCTAAATAATGTTTTCCAATTCATAAATGGATTCATCATCCTCAAATACCCCAAGAGCACCAATATTATGCAAGTTTAATAACTATCATATGTTTTAAAAAATTAATCTAAAATTTCTACCCTATTATGTAAAAAATAAGCCAAAAAAGGAAAAATCGGAAAAGGTTTAAAATGTCTAACATTTATACTAGTGTTATTTCTAAATTTTTTCCTAACCATAAAACCATGCCTTCCAATCCATTCTTTCCCCTTAGAATGAGATTCCAAAAACCCTAGGGTCGTTATTTCTTTTTTCATTTATTTTGTTTTGTATTGGTGATCCACCTCTCCTCCTTGCACAAGTGATCCACCTCAAAACCAAGACCCACTTGATTCTCTCTTTCTCACTTCATAGATTTTCTCCACATCAAAGCTTACATCCTCTCTGATCTCATTTTCTCTACTTGCTCCAACCCCCATATATTCTTTTTATTATTTTGTTTTATGAAACCCTAACACTCTTATCCACACTACCATCTTGCCCTTCCATTCAAATTGGCATATGGAACTTTCTCTTGGTCTCTCCTTTGTATGTATACATTCCATTTCTCAACTCGCCCACCCTCTCAACAAAAACCCTAGTCCATTCCTTCCCCTTAATTTATTTTTGATTTATTTTATTTCTAACCTAAATTGGCTTACCCTACTACCCTTTACTTATTCTTTGTGCTAACTCTCACACCATCTCTGATCTTGGGTTTCCATTACAAAAACCACATGTTGACACCTTCATCCTCACTAATCCTCTGATATTTTGTATTTTTCACTACATGACAATTCACACAACTGTCACAATAACATCTCGGCTCTAGCCACCATCCTCCTTTGCATTATCCTCAACCTGCACCTCTCTTCTCCACTTTGGTGTGGTTTCTTTGCTTAGATGCTCATATTTATTATGGTTCATTTTCACATAGGATTCAGTAGTATACCTCATTGTTTTTGGTTCAGTTTCCATCTTCAACATTCAAGCAAGTACTTTTGTTTCCACTCTAGTAGTAACACATCAGCTCCCTTTCCACTTAGCTCCCACATTGGCACAACACATTTCTAGAATCACATGCCATGCGGATACAAAAGGTCATCTTCACTGGTTCACAAGGATTGTCTTTCACTTTGGGGGCTCTCGATGTCTCCACCCTCCTCATATACATGGCACAATACTCTAAGAGGCCAGGTATATCAACCCTCTCAGTCTTGTCCTTACTCACTGGGAAACGAGGTGTCTCCACCCTCCCACTTATTGTACCATCGACAATATTTTGTACCAACATCACTATAACTTATTCATAACCAGTGTAGTTTTCACTCCTCCACAATGATCTTAAACTTAAATCGAGAGGTGGAAAGAATGGACTTTTTGTAGCTCAGAGGTACTTCTACATTTATTATTGCTAGGATGTAGAGGTTTGAGTAAATGTCTCACTTAAGTGACTTTATAAAGTGTATTTATAAAGTGATTTTATAAAGTCAAGTTAGGGTCTTTTATTATTTTGGGTTAAGGTGAAGTGACTTTATCGTATGTGAGTGACTTAAGTTACTCAAGTCATGTCAATGAGGGAATAATTCACATCCATTGATCTTGTCATCCAATATTTGATCGTGACCATAGAATATGAAGGGATAGGGAATTTACCCTAAATGAGATAATACAATACAATATTGAGGAGACAAATGTGATGGTTTACAAGAGAGAAATAGAGTTTAAGCATAGAAGAATAGAGGCAGGGAAACAAGGAGGATTGACATGCATCCCAAGGAGAAGGGAATGCATATCAAGGAAGGACAATAGCATTTAAGAGAATATTCATATAGAAAGAGAGAGAGATGGTCATACTATAGTTAATAAATGCCTGTATAACACTAAATGAGAAGGTCAAACAATAAGGATAAGGCACTAAAATTGAGGCACTCCTTTGGATTTTATTTGACTTGGTGTTTTCTTCTAGTATTCTACACATCTTGTACTTATGTTGTCCACAATTTCGAAGGAGCAATTTGTTTTCATAGAGTTCACACTGTGCAGGTCATACTGTTGAAATCTAGGTGAAGAGTCTTGTAGGTCCTACTGTTGAAATATTGAAATAGATTTGAAGGAAAAAATATCTTCCTATTTTGCGTGGTATTTGGTGCATATTCAAAGGAGGACTGTAGGCATAGTGTCTGAGATAAGTATTGTGTTTTTTGTTGTAATAACTTGCCATTGTATACTAAGAAAATATTTTTCATGTGATTTCAATAAAATATCTCTCTCATGGCTAGTTTTCCCATTGTGGGTTTTTCCATGCGCATTTCCAAAAAGATCATGTGTCATATGAATGTGCGAATTTTGTCTATATGGTTCATTTACTTCTATTTCTATATTTCATATTTACTTAGAATTTGTATTTATGCACGTAATGTGCATTATCATGCGTTTGAGTTTAATATATTAATGTAGAAGCATTATTGGTGGTATAAATTAGTGTTTTCCTATTGTTTGATGACAGTACTAGCTGAGTTTTCTAGCTAAATTGTTGGTGTTTTGACAATGTTTTAACTGGAGGAAAGGAGGATCCTCACCTCCAAGATAAGTTAACTAAACAATGGAGCTCCGAATAAATAAGATAAAATAATACACATAAAAATATATGAATACTATTTTGTATTTAGAAAGAGTCTTAGTAGGAATTTATATATAATTACATCAAATAGAGCTCATAAATGAGGCTCCATTATTTAATAATATATCTAGATAAATCTAACTAAATTATCTAACTAACTAGGGTGTTCAAGTGTTAACATGAAATCCATGCAATAAGTGGGATTACTAATCCCTTAGTCATCCCACTCCAACCCATCTAACTTTGTTATCCTCTATATTAGCATAGACACTTTCTTGTCCTTTGTATCTAAAGCATCAAAAGCTCATTTATGCATCTCTATAATCCTTTGTGTCATTCTACACTCAATATTCACTTCTCTCATCCTTTATGAGGAATTTTTACTTGCTCCAAATATTTCTCATCTCTACATACCATCATCTATAAGTAACTTTTGTATGCTTTTCATAACACATCTTCTATTCACATTGAAATATTTTCACCATTTCAAATTTTATGCTTCTTAAATTTTCAACTCATCATCAAGTCATCCTACTAGTCCAACTCCTCATGTAGTAATTATTCTTCCATCTTAGCATGGCTCAGAACCATACCCATTTTTACCACCAACATATTTTGTTCAAATGGGGGTTGTGACAATAAATATCCCAAATAATCCCTTTGATACTCTAAGGATTTTGTTAAATATTGGTGGCATTCAATTGTAACTCCAATTTGTAACCTTCCACAATCCCTTTGACCCCAAAATTGATTGTCCACATCACGTCATGGTCATAGGTATTCAGAAATATACTAATAATTTAAGGGGAAAAAAGTAACTCCATAACTTGAGAATGAAATTAAGAGAATGAATATGAATATCTTTGAAGAGGAAACCTACTTTTACATTATATCAAATGCACACTATGAGATTATTTATAAAAATAGTTCTCATTGGTATATATATGAGACAAAGGTAAAATTACAATTAAGGTTCTAACTAACCAATAAAGACAACAATAATATAATAATATGAATGCATTGCCACAATATCTAGGGATTAACATGTCGCTCTTCTTAAAACAATTGTTGTCCTCAATAATAAATTAATATTCTTCTGTGTGCTGAAATAATTTTTCCATGTAACCTCTTCTATTCGTAGGTTCTTCCACTGGATGAGGAACTTAATAATTGCTTAATTTGATAGTTGATTTCTCTATGTTCAATGATTGTTTTAGGTTCTTGCAATCTTTTCCCTTCTTCATTAATCTGTGGTAAAATAGTTTGAACTAGGAATTATCACCTATTATGTGGAATATGGAAGATTGGATGAACATGTGAAGATGGAAGAAAATCTAATTTATACGCCACACTTCCAATCTTACGCAACCTCTTATAGGGACCATATTACTTGGGTGCTAATTTTTTTTATTGCTCTTCTTACTTGAGGTACATTTGTTTGTATGGTTGTAGCCTAAAAAATACCCAATCTCCCAATTCAAATCCCATTTCACTATGATGTTTATATAATTGTTACTTGATCCCATTTTGTGCTATAACCAAGTCATGTTTAAATATTTGGAGAAACTCTTATTAGCGATCTATGTCATCCTCCGCTTCTTGAACAATAAGTTTTCCTTTCAAGAGTGATGTGATGAATGGAGGATGATAGCCATAAAGTGTGATAAATGGGGACGTTTTTGATGAAGTATGAAAGGATGTGTTGTAAAACCATTCTTAAAAGGGAAACCAATTGAAACATTGTGTTTTTTTATTAGATGCAAAGAAATAATGATACCCTTATTGACATTTATTCACATGACCAATTTTCACATAATATTGATGATGGAAAGAGGAGATATGAGCCAATTGAGTACCTAGACAAGAAAATATCTTAGTCCAAAAATTACTAATCAAAATTGGAGGTTTATCACTCACAACAATATTGAGTATTTCATGTAGCTTTTGAATTTTTTCCAAAAGTGTTACAATTATGGTACTTGCTTTAAAATAATGATAACAATAACATAAATGGACATATTTTATGAATTGATACATCACTACCATGATGCAATTATTTCCTTGAAACATTGGTAGACCTATTATAGAATCCATTGAGATCTCTTCACAACACTGGATTGGTATGGATAATGGTTAAGTATAATTCCTAGGATTTTGATTGTCTCTCCCATATTTTATTTGGAAAACCTGACATTTTGCCAAAAAAAAAATGAATGTTAATTTTAATACCTTTCCAAAAATATCATTATTTATCATGTGGTAAGTTATCAAGAACTGTAAATGGCCTTTTATACACAAAGTATGCAATTTAAAAATACCTTTGATTTGAATTGGGAATTATTACATAAATATTTATAACCTTGAAACCATAGTGAATCATTTTGACATATAAATTTAGCTAATGCACTAATGTCCTCTTGTAGTTGTTGAATTATCTTGCATTTCTTACGATCCTACTTCCATTACGTCCTTATTTCTTCTAGTTAACAAATTTCTGGAATGAAAATAACACAATCTAAGCCCTTTGTGTCTTCTTGTTTCCTTCAAAGTGCATCTTCCATAACATTTTCTTTTCTTTTCTTGTAGATAGCTTGAAAGTCATAGCATAGAATCTATTTTAACATTTTTTGTTGCAAGAATTACTTAATACTATCATTATATATTCTTATCTTGAAGTGTCTTCCTATTAGGTAAGGGCGGATGTTTTTGATTACATGTAGTGTGGCCAACATTTGTCTTTCATGAATTTGTTTAAGTTTTTTCCTTGAAATTGGTAGCTTTGAAAGGAAAGTGATATTATTTATTACATTACAACTATGCCAATTCCATGCATTGAGTAATGACACTCCATAATAAAGGTTTTTTTAAAGATAGGCATGGATTGCTTCAAAAGATTTGGGTTCTTCTTGAATAAAAGGAAATGGATTTTTTTCAATCAAGTTTATAGAGATGAAACTATTTTACCATAATTCTTAAAAAGATTTCAATATTAGACTATTGCTACTAAAATATTCTAATATTCTTAAAGGTTTTGGGAATCGACAGTTCCATCATATCTTTAATTTTCTTAGGGTTTACTTTGGCACCTTCATAAGATAGAATATGCCCCAAATATTCCACTTATTGAACCCCAAAGGCATACCTAAAATTATTTCCTTGTAGTTTTTTCTCCCAATATTTTTAAAACCATGTCAATAGATTGTACATGCCTTTTATAGGATTTGTTATATATTAGTATGGAATTAAAAAATAATAACACAAATTTTGAAAGGGTTTAAAAATATAATTATTCATGGTTTGAAATGTGGAGGGTGTGTGTGAGAATTTAATTCACAATGAGATTTTGGAGCAAGAGCAATATTCACACTCAAATTATTTGACAAAATGTGCAAGAGAACAACAAAAGAGACAAAAAATAGTTGGAATAGCACATGTGAATGGTGCTAATAACTTATCATATTATTATTATTATCTTGTAGATGTTATAGTACACATTTATAATACATTGGACAAAATTCATGAGGCTTTGGAAGCCAATTGGAGTTGTACATGTGTCACGGTGAGATTTGATCTCAATCCCCCCTAGGTGGACCAATGGTGCTCCAACTCAGCCAAAACAGTCACAAACCAAGGTATGAACATTGGTGAAGTGTTATGGGACATTAAAGACTCCACGGCATGTGTGGGTGAGAAGATAGAAGTGAGTGGGAGGATCAAGGTGGCAATAAATGCTCCTAGGAGAGCCAAAATAGGAAAAATACACTACTAGTGCCCCTAGTCAAACCTGGATCCTCCAAATCAAGGAGGTAGCACCACAAGACATTAATTAAGGCGCACATGGGCTGGATTTACCAAACTAGAGCATTGTTGTAGGTGTGAACAAATCAAAATAACTAGATATATTAGAGAGTCAACTCTCCCAAGTCTAAACCATAGGATATCATTGCATAAAAGAAAATAAAGTTATCCTAAGGTCAAAACTATGCACTAAAGATGTATTAATACTCCTACACCCCTCCTTAATCTAGACTTAGTACAATTTAATCAAAATATTTATCAAGGCCTTGGAAACTAAGGCACAAGTCACCTTTTACAACAATGTTTATTAATCCATGTAACCGAGGTAAGGAGGAAAACGTCATGGGACAAAACCTCCCCTAAAAAATGGATATGATAGAGATAGAAAGGTCTTCAGCAGGTCCTCTTCTTCACTTGAATGAGCTGAAAGAACAACTTCTTGGTGATGGACCTAGTGAAGATGTTGTGGATTCCAAGATCATGCATCAATGCATCAAAGTGTTGTAAACAAAGATCATGTGGAGAGGCCCTTTGATGGTGATCATTTGATGATGGAGGGGAATCATAAGAATGTATTTTGATGCAAGAATAATCCAATCTAATAGAATAATAAACCATATAAAATATATCTCTGCAAACTCTTTCCCAAATAACATCAAATGATTCAACAAAATCTGCATTATGTGTGGCTGCCATATCATGAATAAAACCATGAATATTTCTCCCAATTTAATGAAGCACATTCATAAATCTGTAAAAAATCTCATGAGGCTCTGAAATATCAGAATATATGTCAAACACAAAATAAAATATCAGAGGTATGGTATCTCCATGAGTGAATGGATCCATGGGAAAATAAGAGTGAGCAACTAGATCACAATTGCAATTGAGCGAACCTTGAAGGTATTGAGACTTAAGATTTGAACCATGGGTGGTGAAAGCAATTCGAGACATATGGAACAGTAGTCCCATGAAGGAAAAATATATGGCTGTTAAACCAATGAAATGCATCTAGGAAATAACAACAACATATACAAGAGACATACCATTGGAAACTAGGCAATTTTCTGAATTTCGAACTAGTGAACTTGAGGGTTGGGTCTTTTGGTCATGAAATAGTTGGGAAAATGAGTCAATTACTGTGATAGTTTGTATATCACCCGGTATATCATATTCAAAATCAGAAATGGAAATATCTGATTGGATTGGGAAAGGGATTTCATAAGGAACATCAAAAGCTAGTGAAAATGACTAGTTTTGGGAGGAAGCTTTGATGAACTAACTGAGATTTTTTTCAAGGAAGGGATGGAGGTTTCAGGTTCTGATATATCAGAAGGTGAATCAGAAACAGATATATCAGAAACAAAGAAAACAGAAATGGGTTTTATGCATGCACCCTATGCATTCTCAGCCTTACCATTTCCTTCCTTGCGCTCCCATCTTTTTGCAAATTCTGGAAGAGCAATATGGTTATCCTCAAGGAGCTTGATCATGATATCCATATTGTTTATGAATATTTCTCAATATGTGAACCTCTGCAATGATAACATGTGGGCCTTTCTCTCTTGTTTCTCCTCCTCCTGGATCTCGAGCTCCCGCCAGTAGAACTAGAGCTTTCTGAACTTGATTTCTTCTTCTCTTTCTCCTTTTGCTTCAAATATTTCTTCTTGCTATGGGATTGATTTGATAAAATGGTAGCAAGGGATTGATATTTGGATTTGATGATGGTACCCATTTGTATGAGCTTGTCTTGATCCTGATTCAAAGACTCCATGAAATCTGCTAGCGCAGGCATCTTCTAATTTCTAGTTGTAAGCCTACTTGAGTGAAATGTTGAAACATGCACCGAATACTCAGGCCCTAACTTAGAAATGATGGATAAGATAATATGATCATGTTTATCCTCTAAGGATGATTATTTTAGTTGAACTACTAGTGCTTTAAACTTGGTAAAGAAGTCTTCCATGGTCTCGTAGTGAGCTGGGATCAAGGAGATTATCTCGTTCTCAAGTTGGTGGCCTCTCATTTCAACTATCTTCCTGAACAGTGACTCAAACATGAGACAAAATTCATTCAGCGTGCCAAGAATTTCTATATGAAAGAGAATTTCCCTTGAACTATTGAGGTAGACCATACCGAAGGACTCATCAAGTCTATTAAAATACTTAGCTTTCTCCACAACATAATTTGGCTCGTGCTCAATTGCCATGGTGACCCGGTAGAGGCCCTTGGACCTAAACATGATGACCATCTCTACCTTACATTCAAAATAATTGAATGGAGTAAGAAGAGCTCTAGTTTGATCCATCCTTCTTGCACAACCTGTTGAAATATTGTAACTTCAAAGGATATTATAAATGTATTTTACTGATGTATCCTAAGGGAGATGTTATTATTCCTCTGAAGGGGTGACACTATTGTATTTTGTCATCATAGAGTCATGAGGTAAATCCTCCTCTTGTGTTGGGTATTTAGTACCCCAATTAATAATGTAATATACTGTTTTGAGTATTCCTAGGTGAAATCGGACCAAACAGTTTATTGGGCCCGACTTGTCTAGTGCAAAATGTCAATTGACAATTAGTATAAATAGAGAAGTTGGGTTCTTATTTGAAAAACAAACTCTCACTTATGTCGCACATAGGAGAGAGAGAGAGACTAAATAGAAGGAGGAGAACAAGTGTTTTTGGGGTTGTCTTTTATACATCTTATACAGAGGAAGTTTTTGCTGGGTTTTCTTCCCCTTGAGAGTTTCCAAGGATAAGTGTTGTGTCTATATTGTGATTGTGTTTCTATCAGTGATTCTTGATATGCTGTTGTGATTTTGAATTGAATAAAATTGGAATATGGTCTAGCATATGAAAAATTAACATGGTATTAGAGATAACCTGATTAGAGCATCTTTCACAAGGTGAAATTCCCCCTCCTCTCTCTTCGGAAGAAATTAGGGTTTTTGTAAAAGCTAGAGGATTGAAGATTTGCTTGCATAGAAAGTTGTGCCCTCCCATATCACATCTATTGATCCCTAGATTGAAGTTTTTGGGTCGTTAGATCTTCAGGAAATCCAAACCCTAGTTTGGTAGTGAACCAAAAAAACTGCAGCAAAACAGAACCAAAAAAATTACAGTGCTGCAACTTTATAAGTAGGATTCAAGGACTGAACATTAGGGATCTCCAAAAAGTAGGTGGACAAACCAACTCGCCTCCTCTAAATGCATCTACTAGTAAGGTCAAAATCCTATTTTGACTATTTTCATTTTTGAGTGACTTACTGCTTAAGATGGCTCCAAGCACTTAAGCTTGAGGACAAATTGGAAGGCCTAGAAAACTTCCTAGCTTGGAATTATAGGATTGGACTCATTCTAAAAGAGAATGGTCTTGAGAGGTACACCAAGAATAAGATTTAATAACCTGAAGAAGCTGAAGCTAAGGAGAAGCATGAACAAGACCTAATCAAAGCAATGAGGATAATTGTTGATTCCATTAAGGATCACTTGATCCCTCAAGTGTCATCCAAGAAGACACCTAAGAAAATATATGATGCACTTTCTAGAATGTATGAAGGAAATAACATCAACAGAAAGATGAATCTAAGAAATTAATTGAAGGGCACCAAGATGAGCAATGGCGAATCTGTTCAAGATTACTTCACAAGGATATCCTAGATCAGAGAGAATCTAAATGCTATTGGAGATACTATTGATGAGGATGAATTGGTTATGACTAATCTCAATGGCCTCAGTAGACCTTGGGAATCATTTATTGAAACCCTGTGTGTGAGAAAAGAAAGTATTATGTTTGACATAGTATGGGAAGATTGCATACAAGAAGAAGCTAGAGTAGACAATAGAAAAGCTCTTCTCAGAGAAGATGATCAAGATTTAGCTACCCATCCTAAGGAAATAAATCAATCAAACCTCAAAAGGAGTAACCAGAGGCCTTCAAAGAAGAAATTTCAGAAAAGGAAGAAGAAGGATTACTCAAAGTATGAATGCTACAACTATCATAAGATAAGACATATTGATAGAGAATGTCCATCATTGAACAACAACAACAAAAACAACAAAAGACATCATGCTCATCTAGCTGAAGATGAGAATGAAGAAATACCTCAAAAGAAAACTAGAGGTGAAGAGGTAGAAGAATATGTGTTATTCTCTGCACTCCGTGGGTTTGTAACACCTAGAGAAGATACATGGCTTATTGATAGTGGTGCCTCTAAACACGTGAAAAAAAAGAAGACAACGCTCTCAAATTGTAAAGAGAAGGACTCTTCCCAGAAGGTATCTTTGGGAGATGACTATCAATATCCCATCCAAGTTATTGGTGAGTCAAGCTAGAAGCTTGAATCTAGGACCTCCATGAAGATGAAGGAAGTACTGTATGTACTTGGTTTGAAAAAGAACCTACTTTCCATCTCAACTCTAGACAATAAAGGATATAGAGTTGATTTTATAGATGGACAAGTACTCATGTGGTCCAAGGGTGAGACACTTGAAGATGTTGTAGTCATTGGAGAAGAAGAAAGAGGACTATACAAGCTCAAAGGTCATCTAGAGACAACCCTTGTCCATGAGACTACTAGCTCAATTGAATTGTGGCATAGGAGACTTGCTCACATCCACTACAAAGCATTTCCCTATGTGAGCAAGGTGGTAACAGGGTTACCAGATTTGAATATCGAACATGCGAGACCCTACAAGGGATGTGCATAGCGAAAGAACATCAATAATCCATTTTCAAAAGTGACACAAAGACTAAAGGTACATTGGAACTATTTCATTATGATGTATGTGGTCCTATTCCCTCCATATCCTTAAGTGGATATGAATACTATGTCACATTTATTGATGATTATTCAAGAAAGACTTGGATACATTTCTTAAAGAATAAAAGTGAAGTGTTCGGGACATTTAAGGAATTCAAAGCCTTGATAGAGAACCAATCAGAAAAGAGAATTAAGACACTAAGATCAGATAATGGTGGAGAATACACTTCAACAGAATTTGAAGCATTCTGTAAAGATGCAGGAATGAAGAGGGAACTAACAACTCCCTCTAATCCCCAACAAAATGGTGTTGCATAAAGAAAGAATAGAACTATCATGGAAGTAGTGAAGACCATGATTCATGACCAAGACCTCCCTATGCACCTATGGGTTGAAGCTATAAGAACAACCGTATATGTGTAAAATAGATTATCTCATAGTGCTCTTGAATTTAAGACTACTGAAGAAGTGTATACTGGAAATAAACCTAAAGTAAGCCATTTCAAGATATTTGGTTGTCCAGTATATGTTCATATTCTGAAACAAAAGAGAACCAAATTGGATCCTTTTGGTAAGAAGGAAATATTTGTAGGATACTGTGAAGTCTTGAAATCCTTAAGGATATCAATTTCAGGATTCCATCATATCGATATTAGTAGGGATGTAACCTTTGATGAGGAAGCAGCTATTAATAAATCTAGAAGGTGTCAAATTGAAGAAGTACATGAAGAAGATGTACCTCCTAGACAGACATAAGCTAAAAAAACTCCTGAAATAGTAGCACCATAAGATCATGACATGATAGAGCCTCAAGAGCCCCCTACTATGGATATCTCTTGAAAGAGAAAACATGCTTGGGTAAGAGAAATCATACAAGAAGCAGAAAGATATGGAGCACTAGAAGGCTCCACAAGAACCAACAAAATATCAAAGCCATATTCCAGTTATGTATCCTTGATGTGTGATATTATAGACCAAGAACCCAATAGCTATCAAGAAGCTGCACATAAGAAAGAATGGGTTTAATAAATGACAGAAGAATACCAATCGATCATGAATAATGATGTTTGGGATATAGTTCCTAAACCAAAAAACAAGAGTGTGGTTTCTTTGAAATGGATCAACAAGATAAAACATGCTATGGATGGAAGTATTGAAAAGTACAAAGCAAGATTTGTGGCTAGAGGATTCTCTTAGAAAGAAGGCATCGATTATGAAGAGACATTTTCTCAAGTAGCAAGGTACACTTCCATCAGAACTATTATGGCACTTTCCTCCATGATGAAATGGGACTTGCAATAGATGGATGTAAAGACAACCTTCCTTAAAGGTGTGATTGAGGAAGTGGTTTACATCGAACAACCACAAGGATTTGAAGTCGAAGACAGAGCAACTCATGTATGCAAGTTGAAAAAGGATCTGTATGGACTAAAACAAGCCCCCAGAGATTGGTATGGCAGAATAGATAGCTTCTTGACAAGCATGGGATTTACCAAGAGTAAAGATGATCCTAATATTTATATGAAGATTATGGATGATGAACCAGTCATACTATTACTATATGTATATTATCTATTTCTGACTGGAAATGAGAAACAGATCAAGGATTGCAAGAAGAAGCTAGCTGAAGAATTTGAGATGAAAGATCTTGGATTGATAGAATATTTCCTAGGGCTGGAAGTGTGGCAGAGCCCAGAAGGAATCTTTCTGAATAAGGGAAAGTATGCAATAGAAATATTGAAAAGATTTGATATGTTGGATTGTAAAGTCATGGCCACACCCATAGACACCAACTTAAAGTTGTTGTCTGATGAGACATCTGAACTAGTAGACATGACTCACTACAGACAGATTATTGGGTCATTGATGTATCTGACGAGCATAAGGCCAGATATATGCCTTGCCGTTAACACCTTGAGTCAATATCTAGTGAAACATAGATGGGTTCACTTGATAGCTACAAAGCATGTGATGAGGTACCTAAAAGGTACAATTGATTTGGGACTGTACTATAGAAGAGATCTTGAATACACTTTACATGGGTATATGGATTTATATCGGACAGGAAGTACCATAGATAGGAAAATCACATCAAGCAGATGTTATTTTCTAGGATCCTCCTTGATCTCATGGTTCAGTAAGAAATAGTCAAGTGTTGCTCTCAGTACGACTGAACCAGAGTATATAGCAGCTTGCTTCACTTGTTGTGAAGCGATATGGCTTTGAAAGCTGATGTCAGGAATATTTGACATGGATGTGGACACCACAATGATTTTCTGTGACAACAAGAGTTGTATAAAGATGAAAGAGAATCTAGTGTTCCACGATAAATCGAAGCATATAGAAATCCGATATTTCTATATAAGGGATATGGTACAAAAGGGAGTTATCAAGCTACAATATGTGGGTACCGATGAGCAGGTTACTGATATATTGACCAAGCCTCTATCTTGAATGAAGTTTAAGAATTTCCATGACAAGCTTGGTGTAGTTTGGAAGGAATTTCCTCGCAAGGAGGAAAAGTGATGGAACTACAAATGATGGACCCTCTTCGAAAAAGGAAGATCGGGTCAGAGATATGAAAATTCCTAGGAAAGGGGGAGTAATGATGATACTGACATCGATGATGGATGACAGTGATGATGGTCTAACATTTTTTTGTGGACGATAGTATCCTCTCTTGAGGATAGCAGGTATAACACTCTATTCATGAGAGTGGATGGCCCTGCAGACGATGTTCTTGTATGGAGAGTATTCCTACATTCATATGTATATGCCATAGAAGAAACACTCACTTGGGAGTGGTCATAACCTGTGTGGTATGGATTCTCTATGATGAGTCCGCATGGATGATGGGCCGATATATTGCATGCGGTCGTGATCTGCTCTGTAGAAAATAATCTTACTTAGTAGAGTATACCTACATGTGAGTGTAGATTCCATAGAAGAAAAAATCGCTTGGGAATGGTCCTAACCTGTTTGGTATGGATTCACTATCATGAGTCCTCACAGACACTAGGCCGACATATTGCATGCGGTCGAGATCTGCTATGTAGACAATACTCTTACTTAGTAGAGTATACCTACATGTGAGTGTAGATTACATAGAAGAAACACTCGCTTGGGAGTGGTCCTAACCTGTGTGGTATGGATTCTCTATGATGAGTCCTCATGGACAATGGGATGACATATTGCACGTGGTTGATATTTGCTCTGCAAACAATACTTTTACCTGGTAGAGTATACCTACACGTGAGTGTACATACCATAGTATAACACGCACTTGTGATTGGTCCTAACCTATGTGGTATGGATGGAATACGATGATTCCTCACAGACGATAGGGCTGACACTGGGTGCGGTCGAGATACACATTTAGTTGTAGACAATTTAGCTGATGGAGGACTGCATTGTCCTTGGACTTATGTCCTAAAGTGACTGGGATTGGTCATCCTACAAATAGATCATGTGTATTGCAGGTAGCGTGGTGGAAAAAGGATCAATTAGATCGGAATAAAACAAACAAGGGTCAAGTAGATCGAAGTACTGCTACAAAGGATCGAGAAGATCGAAGTGTTGTTGCAAAGGATTGAGAAGATCAAAGTGCTACTGCAAAGGATCGAGAAGATCGAAGTTCTGCTGCAAAGGATTGAGAAGACCAAAATGCTACTACAAAGGATCAAGAAGATCGAAGTGCTGCTGCAAAGGATCATAAGATCGAAGTACTACTGTAAAATGATTAGAAAATTGATGTGTTGTTGCAAAGGATAAGAATATCAAAGTACCACTGCAAAATGATCAGAAGATCGAAGTGCTGCTACAAAGGATTGAAAGATCGATACATTGCCGCAAAGAAAGGATCAGGTGATCATGTGATGCAAAAGATGAAGAGTAACTGTTCCAAGTTATAACTGTTCCAAGTTACTAATTGTGAAAAAATTCTGGTGGCATATATATGTATCTCCTCAATGTATTGTTGTAATTGTCTCTTTGGTATCCTACAGTCTATGATGATGTTGTCAGTAGAATAACCTTCTCGTTAAGGGGGAGTGTTGAAATATTGTAACTTCAAAGGATATTCTAAATGTATTTTACTGATGTAACCCAAGGGAGATGTTATTATTCCTTCGACGGGGTGATACTATCGTATTTGGTCATCATAGAGTCATGAGGTAAATCCTCCTCTTATGTTAGGTCTTTAGTACCCCAATTAATAATATAATATATTGTTTTGAGTATTCCTAGGTGAATTCGACCCAGGCAGTTTATTGGGGTTGACTTGTCTAGTGCAAAATGTCGATTGACAATTAGTATAAATAGAGGAGATGAATTCTTATTTGAAAAAAGGACTCACTGATTTGTGTAGCGCATAGGAGAGAGAAAGATACTGAAAATAAGGAGGATAACAAATATTTTTGTTGTCTTTTATACATCTTATATAGAGGAAGTTTTTGCTGGGTTTTCTTCCCCTTGAGGGTTTCCCATGATAAATGTTATGTATATCTTATGATTGTGTTTCTATCAGTGATTCTTGATATGTTGTTGTGATTTTGAATTGAATACTATTGGAATCTACTCTAGCATATGAAAACTTAACACAACCTGTGAAAAAAATGTTGTTAAACCTGCAAGGCAAACACTCAAGTTTTTTGGAAATATGCCCTAAATAACAACTCAAACCTCACAAGATTTGTTTGCATCTCCAACTAGATATGATACCATGTGATAATTTGCTTCACACTGAGTTCTAGGAGCAAGAGAAATATTCACACTCAAATTATTTGACAAAATGCGCAAGAGAACAACAAAAGAGACAAAAAATAGTTGGAATAACACATGCGAATGGTGCTAATAACTAATCATATTATTATTATTTCCTTGTAGATGTTATAGTACACATTTATAATATATTGGAAAAAATTCATGAGGATCTGAAAGGAAATTGGATTTGTACATGTGTCATGGTGAGATTTGACCTCAATCCCCCCTAGGTGGACCAATGTAGCTCCAACTCAGCCCAAACAGTCACAAACCAAGGTGTGAACATTGGTGAAGTGTGATGGGGCACTAAAGAATCCAAGGAATGCATGGGTGAGAAGACATATGTGAGTGGGAGGCTCAAGGTGGCAATAAATGCTCCTAGGAGAGCCAAAATAGGAAAAATACACCACTAGCACCTCTAGTCAAACGTGAATCCTCCAAATCAAGGAGGTAGATCCCCAATGCATTAATGAGGCTTCACATGGGATGGGTTGAACAAAATAGAATGTTACTATTGTTGTAGGTGTGAACATGCCAAAATAACCAGTTATCTTGTAGAGTCAACTCTCCTAAGTCTAAACCACAGGATATCATTACATGAAGGAAAATAAAGTTATCCTAAGGTCAAACATATGTACTAAGGATTTATTAATGATCTTACAGTATGACAGTAAATACAAACAACATCCCCAAAAATCCATAATAGCCTTTATGTGTTCTAAAGGTATTTTCAAAACATCTATTGCCCCATTTTGATTTCATAATATCTAGAATAGAGGGCAAACTAGGTAAAGAAATTTGTTCCACACAATTCATAAATAATAGGAATAGGAAACATATATTTAGTGCTCATGTGTAATTTCCCTTTTTCAAAATTTTATTAAATGACCATTTTTCACTTTTTCTCCAATTTCGAACCTTTACTAGTTTTGATGTCTAGACCTCCAAATTGACCCGAATGCTTCCAAATATTCTCAAAAGGTACATGGGTGAATCCACGGACCTGGGTAACACTTTTTGGCAAGAGCATTTCGGCAAAAACAAAAAAATGCACCTCGGTCGAGGGCTTGTTAAGCCCTCGACCGAGGTCTTAATATCTCGGTCGAGGGCTTGTTAAGCCCTCGACTGAGGTATTTAAATACCTCGACCGAGGTATTGCGGTCTTTACAAACCCTCGGTTGAGGTATTTAAATACCTCGACCGAGGTATTTAGATACCTCGGTCGAGGTTCATACCTCGGTCGAGGGCTTAAAAAAACAGACTTAGCCCTCATTCAAACAAATGGAAAATTTCTTGTGCCTTGCAGAGGTGTAAACCCTGCCATTCCTAGCACATAACTGAGCGGAGTTGATACCGATAGATTCACCAACGAATCTTCTATCCATTGACGTATCATACACGCATTTTGGAATTCATATGATATTTATTTTTTAATTACTTCTAAAACTTATACTTAGAAAACCACACTGCAACTTCGAAGCAGCTCAAAGAAAAATCCGTAGAGTTAAAAATACATAGCCAAAAAATTCTTAAAAATGCACACATCACATATCGACGTGTCCTCTTCAAAAGGGTATCTTTGTTTTTTCAATTTTTGAAAAAATACAAAAAATTCTTTTACGTGGACAAATATGTGTTTAAAACGATGCTGAAATCGAATGTGGTCACTTTCGAAAAATAATAAATAATTGTATAATGCGAAAAAAATTAACAAAAAAATATGCACATCACACTGCATTTTATGTAGATCATGCTCATATATATTTTTTTTTTTAAATTATTAATGCAAGATTGAATTACTCTACGTGGACACGAACCACTTATTAGCTTCTTCAAATTTTTAAGGTCACACAGTTCATTAAATGCAAAAATTCACACATTAAATGACATCGGAATATTTTAAAAAAAATATCACTATGAAGCCAACATAATATTCTACAATTTGTTTTTTTACTGCAAGTCAAAATTCACATGGCATATATGCGTTTTCAGGGCTTCTATCTAGCACATGAGTAAAAAATCAGGTTTTCATCGCCAAATTTGGCCAAAAAGTGTTACCCATCTTCATGGAATCACCCACATGAATGATAACAGAAATTAAATATGATGTTCAGGAATTTTTTATGACCCCCCAATTACTTGTTTAAACTTGTTTAATGTTCTGTTCAAATTAGGAGTCTTTAATAGCAAATTGGGGCTCCAATCCCCCCTAGGTAATTGTTGGGAATGGATTCTCAAATGGTACCAACGTCACTTGAATTTATGAACAGAGATAGGGGATGTGTAAGGTAATTTTTTAAATTCTCATATGCATCATGGTTCAGTTTATACAAGTTGGTATGACTCTTTCCAAAACAACTCCCAAGTCACAATTTCGACCCTTGGGGAAAGCACCAAATCTTCTCCCAATGTAATAAAAGAGAGTAAAATGGATTCCAATGCTTAATTACTGAACATGAGACTTGAAATAAACATTAATTAAATTCCATTCATCATACATTTATCAGAGATACATTCCTCCATTCGAAATAATCAACATTATCATAGCATACATCAATGTAGTGGGGACATGGTCATTGTTTGCTCATTAATACTCACTTTTCTTTACAACCATTTGATATTTTGACCTGAGAATTTATGAGAATTAATAATAGAGCATATTGAGCTTATTACAATCATTAATTTACAATGAAAATCTCCCCCAATCGAAAGCATTAGCATTACAATGGTGCACAACAAGATAGTGGGGAAATGACACTATTTCTTCATTGTTTAACATTTTTACATGAAATATCTTGGCATTTAGACCTGAGAGTCTACTGAACTTGAAATACATAGAATTTACATCAGAACATAAAATAATAGATCATTGAACATTAGAGTGGATGGTGTTACAGAAAAATAATTCAAGTTTTGTTGTGTTGTTGGGTTTCTGTAGGAACAGGGAAAGGCCATGGAATTTATAGGTTATGGTTCCGTCAAGCTTTCTTTTCTAACAGATCCCATCAATGAATTCAATATATGATGAAATGTAAATAGACGTTGTGGGTTTGAGTTTAGTGAAGGATTAAGAATCATAAAGCTGTTGATGTTATTCCCTATTTGAAAATTTACGAAAACCTTAAGATGGGAACACGTCAATGCCCCTTCTTTTGCTTTTGTATTTGTGTTTGTTTGTTAATATGATACCATATGAGATTTCATTCTTTTTTTGAGGTTGGTTGTCAATTAAAATTATAAATTTTGAATCGTTCAAATTATTACTTTTATTATAAAAATAGTTTGGTTTTATTTCATTTGCTTAATATAATTTTAATTAATAAAAACTATATCATTTTCTAGCAATATTTAATATAAATATCGTTTTAAAGTGATTTGATTTAAAAAACGAATTGACTGTCTGATATATTTTTTATTTTATTTTATTAAGATTATGTAATACAATATTAATATCTAAAATATTATTTATTTAAAATGAATTTTAATGAAAAAATCATGATATTAATATCTAACATGTCCTCAAAAAATGAAAAATGAAGCATCTCATTGCTCACATCCCAACTAAGGAATTGGCCCGTATATCTTCCCACTAATGAACTAATCTACAGACATTGAAAAAATTAATTGCACATTTCACTCTTGAGAATGTTTGGTAGGTGAATCCCTCTAATTCCTACACAAACATTGAAAAATGTTAATTACACATTTCACTCTTGAGAATGATTGGTAGGAGAATCCTTCTAATTCATGAGTGTATTTGATCCCTCTAATGACAAAGATTAATTACACATTTCACTCTTGAGAATGATTAGTAGGTGAAACCCTCTAGTTCCTGAGTTGATTTGATCCCTCTAATGACAATAGCTTACTATTTTAATTGATTATCATGTTATCTACTTCAGAGATTTCTAATTGTGTCAAGGTATTTAACAGGTATTATTCTAGTAGAGAAACTCAACATAGCAAGCTTACATGGATATATTCCCTCGGCACATGTAATATCAATGGAAAATTTGACGCCATGTAATTATCCGCAAAAATATATTGGCCTTGCACATGGTTTTAAAACCATGTGCAAGGCCTCCTAAACAACCATGCAAGGCTTCTTAAACAACTCATGGTAAATTGCACTCAAGGAGATTTGTTAAATTTTTTTACCAAATTTCAATTAAAAATAATAAAAAATAAACTACTCCTAAAAAAATTATAAAATTTCAAAAAATATATTATTTCAAACACTAATTAATACCTTCATTTCCCGAGATTTTTTTTCATGAGAATTGTAGCATCCATCCATGAATCATAATGAAACAAAATTAAGATATGCTCAAATTATGAATTCATTATTATACTTTAAATTTTCTAAAAAGAATATAGTTGTACTATTACTAGATAAATAGATCCTTATTTACATGGTGTGCTACATATTAGGTCATAAAATCCTTGTTATTTTTTTGTTTCCAAAACCTTCAAATTATCTTATTTCTCGAGATTACCAACATTTAAATAATTAAAAAAACATTAAAATGCAAATCTAAACACCTACAGTCTTAATATTTTGATACACCTATAGATTAATTTGCATTTCAAATTATATTTTATCCTTCATCGAGTCATATACCATATTCCTATTGCAATAATTATATTATTGTTATGGACATTGAGTCCATATTGATCACAACAAACTCATCAAACTATGAAGATCAATAGACTGAATATAAAGAGAGAGAGAGATGAGTGAGTGCATTGATATAAACATGCCATGGCAATCTAAAAGACCAAACCTTTTATCTAAACAAAGAATTTGAAAGGAAAAAAAGCATGGCCTTACAACCTTTGAAACTTGAAACTAAACTCTAAACATTGGATTTTTAGAAAAAAATGAAATTGCCAAGGACGAAACAGAAAATAATTGTAAGAGTTGATATGTATAGTTGAAAATAAGTTCAGTTAAGGGAAATGACTAATCAGTAAAGCATTTTCTCTCTCTAAATATGTTAAAAATACTTGTGCAATAAAAGAACAATGTTCTTTTGACAAGGTTCTATACTAAGAATGTTAAAAATACTCTTGCAATAAAAGCACAATGGATAGAGCATGATTTTTACCTAACAAAATAATAATAAATAAAAAAATTAATTATCCACAAAAAAATGTTGGCCTTGCAAATGGTTTTAAAACCATGTGCAAGCCTCCTAAACCATATACAATGAAACCATGGGTTGTTTAGGAGGCCTTGCACATGGTTTTAAAACCATTTGCAAGGCCCTCATAAACCATGTATTGCAAGGTTTTAATAACATTTTTTAAATTATGGAACTATGAAAATGAAAAGTAGACATTGCAATAGTAGGTGAATCCCTCTAAATACTATAATTCCTTCACAAACATTGAAAAAAATTAATTACACATTTCACTCTTGAAAATGATTGGTAGGAGAATCCCTCTAATTCCTGAGTGGATTTGATTCGTGAGTAGATTTGATCCCTCTAATCCCTCTAATTTCCAAGTGGGTTTGATCCCTGAGTATATTTGATCCCTCTAATTCCTCTAATCCCTCTAATTCTTACACACACATTGAAAAAAAAAATTTGCCCATTCCACTCTTGAGAATGATTGGTAGGAGAATCCCTCTAATCCCTGAGTGGATTTCATCCCTCTAATGAAAGCAACTTATTATTTTAATTGATTATCATTTTATCTACTTCAGGGATTGTGATTGCTAATTGTATCGAGATAGTTAACAAGTATTATTTCACTACAGAAACTAAAGATACTAAGTTTACATGGATATATTACCTCAGCACATGTAATATCAATGGAAAATTTGATGCCATGTAATTATCAGCAAAAATATGTTGTCCTTGCATATGGTTTTAAAACCATGTTCAAGGCCTCCTAAAAAACTGTGGAAGACATCCTAAAGAACCCATGGTAAATTTCACTCAAGGAGGTTTGTTAAATTTATTTTTATTAAATTTCAATTAAAAATATAGAAAATAAAAAATAAACTACTCCTAAAAATTTTTATAAATTTTCAAAAAAGATTTTATTTCAAACACCAAGCAATGCCTTCATTTCCCAAGACTGTTTTTCCATGAAAATTGTACCATCCATCCGTGAATCATAATGAAAAAAAATTAAGATATGCTCAAATTCTGAATTCATTATTATACTTTAAATTATGAATTCATTATATTCAATTTAATTAAAATTTTACCTAAAAAAGTAAGGTGTATATATTCTTTTTTAACTTAATTGGAGCTAGCGAGAGGCTAGAATTCCATGGTTTCACCAATATAACAGATTATTCTATCATATCTGGGATGGCCATGGGAATGGATCCCATATGCGTCTAGGGCTTCAGAGAAAAATGATGGTCTATTCTAGGTCTCACACTCCAAAGAACAATTCTCATTCTTCTTTGTGCTACAGTGTCCATTGGAATGTTATGGTGTAATAAGAAACCAATTCTTCCACTAAGTGGTCAGGATGAAAGCATTATTAACCTAGCAAGTACATACATTGTTTTCTCCCTACCTGATTTGGTAACACAAGCATTCCTGCATCCACTCAGGATTTATCATGATGAACCATATTTTCATTTATTTTATTTCATTGAGATTTGTATCCAAGTTTTCAACTTAACATGTTCCTTTCAATGTTGATCAAACTCCAGTTTTGTTTCACCGCCGACGACTAGAACTAGCCTAGATCCAAATCTTAGGCTCTATGAAGCACCGAGAGGAATCAAATCTCCCGAGGTGCAAACCTCTTCTTAGGTATTGCACGCAATGAGCTATTCGAGGAGAGGTTTGCACCTCAGGAGATTTGATACATCTCAACACTTGATAGAGCCTAGGATTTGGACCTAGGGTGATAAAACACAGTGATATAAATTAATGTGGCAGATTAGGGTTCGAACCGTTGGTATTTCGTAGTAATGCTAATTAGTAATTGGCTCATAGTTTGAATGATGATCGGATTTTGAACTTCAAGTTCTTTAACAATACATGGTTAAATCAAATGGTAATTTATTTAAATTTCCTTTTGTTGGTGTGTCCCTTACTATTAGTTTCAACCAGCCTAATAAAATAAAATAAAATAAACTTAGTAATGACAACCAGCCTATAAAATAAAAATTTAGTAAACTTTATATATAATAAAGTATTTATAAAAACATTGAAAAAAATAAATAATATAAGATATTAATTTATACATATATTTGTTACTTATTTACCAAAAATAAAAATAATTATAAAATATTTAGAAAAAACATTGAAAAAAAATTAAATAATATAAGATATTCATTTATATTTTATACACATTTAATAAAAAAATAAAAATAATCACAAAATAACTAGGAAATGATTATATTAGTTGGAAATGCTTTAATAAGGAGCATAAAAATATCACGAAAGATCAAAGAAAAACCAAAACCGGATTTAATTTTATGGAAGTTGATTGGTCAATAAAGATAAGTCACATTTTACCATGATAAATGATGAGTCCATTTTATCTTTGAGGGGTAGTTCAGTGAGTTAAGTGGGTTAGATCATTTGGGATCAAGATGGCACAAGGTTGAGGTTGGGGTTCAATTTTTTGGATTTTTCAAGGTCGAGCATTGAAGTAATGTCAATCGAGTGAGCCCTTGACTTGGAGTTGTGAAGATAACGAGCTTTAAAACCGTGAAACACATTGAAAAACAAAAAAAAACTTATTTATTTTGGTCTATTTTATTTATTAAACAACGAACTTATTTTTGTAATCTTTTAAGGTGGCGAGAATAATAATCCAAACCAAACCTTTTTCCATCAATGTTCTCATGTTTTAGCATAAGCTAAATAATTAATTTTAAAAAAAAGCTATTAAAAAATATATAATAGATATCAGAAAATAATAATGTTTATTCATTTGACATAAATAAACATTAATGAAACTACTATGTTCTATTTAAGTTTTTACATAATTTAAGTTTAATAATCCTATGTCTAATTCTATTACATTGAAGAATTTTAATAATAAAATTACATACGTAAACATTATATATTCAGATTACATATTAATAAAAATAAATTTAAAATTAAATAAAAAAAGTTTAAAAAAGTTAATGCAAAAGACAAACCTTAAATTAATTATATATATGGTTTTTTAATTTATATTGTTTACATTTATATTTTTTTGCTAAAAGAATAAGACATAAAATTATCTTCAATAAGCCTAATAGAAATCATGCAATCAACCATGAAGCCGAAAGATCCATTCGACAGAAATTGTCAAAATCACCAAATTATCATCACCAAGAATAATCGAAATAAATGAAAACCACAAAATTAAAATATCCAAAAAGAGACCATCCAAATGTAAACTGAAATCCAGCAAGACAGATTAAAAGCAAAGTGAAACAAGTATTTATAAAATTCAAATGGGGGCCCATAATTTTTGTCAAAAATTAAGGGGATTTGTTGGGGGGCTAACAAATGATGACGCACTTGGGAGAAACATTTATATTTGTGTAATAATATGACAATTTATAGATGCAAGAGAATAGAGATAAGGACTTCTCGAGATGTCAAATTTCCAATATCATGAAAATCCTTCATTTTACAACTACCTTTTATATAAGTAAAAATTGAACTAGACATCTTTCAAAATCAATAAAATCATTCTTATCATTTTTCAAAGACATTTTTAAAGATAAATTATTTTTTTAAATATAGAAAGTGAACTTTACCATGAATCAGTATCAAGAAAGAAAAAGTTATCAAATGAGAACATAGTCTATAAATATGACCCCAATACCATAAGAAATAGCCAATGCAGCTAGTGGGTTTTCATCGCCCTGACATGGATACATTTTAACTCTATTCATATGCTTAGATCCCATCCACTAGGCATAGATACATAGCTTACATACATTTCTCAATTTCTTTTCATTTTAGGGAAATTAACTAAAGGGTGATACCCTGGCTTGGTGATTAACTTATGCCAATGCCATTCACATAAACCCAAAAAAGTGATCAAGTCAACTCATGATGAGAACTCTTGTCACTCAACCTTGCAAGTGAGATCCATTACCTCGACTTGGTGACTGGTTGTTGTGACGTTACTTTGTAAGAACCCATGATCATGATCGGTTGGCTCGTGATATGACCTCCTATCCTTTAGATAATACCTTAGGATTGTATACCAAAGTAGAGGTTATGGTTATTATTATTAATCTCTTAAGAGATGATCTAATAGAATGGAAGGAAAATTTGAAAGACTCCTTAAGAGAAGGGGATAGTATAAAAGGGTTAGTGATGACCAGTCCAACTGACTCCCATAACTCTTAGAAAAATATTCCTTTAAAAGTAGACCTATTTGAATTATGTTATCATTTGAAAAGATGAAGTTATCGGTTAATGATCAAAAGGTTTTGATTGAATTATTAACTAAACCTTAATTCAAAAGGTTTTTAAAAAATAGTTTAAAAACTAGAATCAATTTCATCATAAAAAGAATTTTGAGGGAATGAGAAAAATTTTCAAATAATCTCCTTAAATAAAGATTTCAGAATTTGTTTGACAAAAAGAAATGCTCAACTCAAACATGGCATCAAATTTCTTTTCTTTGTTTACAAACCCTTTTCAAAACTTCAAGAAAACTAGAAAAAAGAAAAAATCGCAAATATAAAATCCACTTATCAAAAAAAATCTAAAATAATCCAATAAAATAAAAAGCATGGAAAAATAACCACATGAAAATAAATAAATAAAAAGATCTAAACAAATGAAATCAAAAAAATCGAAATCAAACCTCGAAGAAATTAACATCTCATAAAAATGTGCACAATTTAAAAATGAAAAAAAAGATTTTTTTTTTAATTCGAAAAATAACATAAATTATAAATCTAAAATCTTATATTTGATATAATATGAATTTTCTTTAAAATTGTGATTAGGATCAAATTCATGAAATCTTTGACTAAATCAAATCTTTTATCCAATATTATTTACAGAACGAAACTAAAATGGAAAAAGATAAATCTTAAATGTGGAGTTTATGATAACAATTATAAAATGAATGAGCTATTTTTTATTATTATGTAAAATCAGTTTATGATAACAATTATAAAATGAATGAGCTATGTTTTATGTAAAAATAGATTTAAAAGGTTTTTTAATTAAAAAAAACATAAATTATAAATTTAAAATGTTATTTTTGATATAATATGATTTTTCTTTAAAATTGTGATTCTCATAAGATTCATGAGATTTTTGAGTAAATAAAAAAAATTATTCAGTGTTATTTACAAAATGATATCAAAATGAAAAAAGTTAAATCTTAAATTGTGCAGTTTATGATAACAATTATAAAATGAGTGAACTACATTCATAAAGTTTTATGTAAAAATAGATTAGAAAATTATGTATGATCAAATTCTTTATGATTTAATACTTTATAATCTTCTTGCCTCAAAACTCAAAACTCAGACTTAATTGATCACATGTAAGAATTTAATAATTAAGTCTTCATAATTATTAATTAAGATTTAATATGAGATGAGATGTTTAATAGATAAAAAATAAAAAACAAATAAAAAAGATAAAGAGTAATGTAACATTCCTTAACTATAACTTCTCCTCATCCCAAAGTTGTCATATTACTAGATAATTGCACATTATTTGAAAAACGAAGAAACCTACTTATGAAAAAAAAACAAATTAAATCGAACTAGACTAAATCTAAATCTACTCTTAAACTACATATACAATAAAGGTCAAGTAAAATGAAATAACTAACTAAACCAACAAAGTAACTTTAAACTTAGAAGAAAAACACAATAGACAAACAGTAAGAAAAAATGATATGTCAATACAATAAAACTAAAAAGAAATGGATCACACTCACCATTATAATTTCTATTCACAAAAAATGATAAGAAAAAATTACCATTTTTTGGAAATCTTTTAAGATATGAATCTTCAAGCCATTCTGCAATCCTGTTATGAAATTCAGAATGCAAAGTATGGCCTAATAGAATGAAATTCATAGATAGTAAACCTATATCCTATATCATCAAAACAAATTAGAAGAATAAAATTACTAGCATTATTAGTTTTGATAAATAGAAGAATTGGATCCAAATATGATTGAATTAGAAGGGGTGTGATATCAAAATAAGTATTTTTTTATTAAAGGATCAACAATTATAGGAAAATGAACTCAGAAACATACAAACTTGTGGTGGTCAAAAGTTAAAGAAAATGAATCCTAAAAAAGTTAATTATCATCAACATAGTTAGGTATTTCATATAAATGATTTTAATGAGTTAAAAAATGTTTATATTTAACAAGAACTGATTGATTGATTTCATCTAAATTTTGTTAAATGTAACTATCTTTTAACAAGGCATCTTCCACTTTGAAACATTGAGGAGAAAAAGAATATAACAATTTTACAAATTGTGATCTATTATCCTCATACATGATAGGTGATTTACTAATGCTCAGTATATCCCCATAATTATATTTTGAAATCATGTTATTAGGTAAATCAAATAAAATCTTATGCATACCAAAGCTTAAAAAGAGATCAAGATACATAGAGAGATAAGATTTAGAGAAGAAAATTAAAAAGAGTCATTTGAATTAGAATAATCATTGATAATTAAAATTTCAATATATTTCTATTTTATCACCTCATCATTCTCAAATTCAAAATAGTTTGGTGATAAACCTTTAAGAATGTGAAAAGAAATTTGTTTGAGATCAAGATCAGAACCTTCTATTATTGTATGATTAATTGAAAATCCCTATGCAAATCAAACTTTTCATTAGCAACTTCTTGGAAATTATTATTCCTTTCTTCTAAACAACAGGTAATTTGTTCATCAAAATTAATGTTTCCTTTCTCTATTTGATGATAGAGATATCAAATATGTTTGATTAACATATCATAACACTGAAAATTATTAGTAACATATTCATGTTCATTAATAAGTGGACCAGAAAATGAATTAGAACAAAAAAAACAGAAAAAGGTAAAAATATATTTTGATCTAAGATTAAATCATCTTAATCAATATTCATAAAAATAGAATAAAAAAATGGTTGCTCATTATGATAATTAACGTCTTCATTTGGACAAATAAAATTATCTGTATTTTGTTCTTCCTTCTTCAGTTTCTCGATGGAAACTTTACTAAATATAGAATCAAAACCTTGTGTGAACGAAATACCTACCTCAGTTATGGGAAGTATCGATTGAGAACAATAATTAAAAGGAAAATCCACTTCTTTCAAACTTTTATGTCGAAGTTGATAACAAGCTACATATTCTAAGTTATTAGTATTGTGCATTTCTAAAACACTAATAGGAGTGAAGGCATCCTGAGGAATGGATATATTATTTCTTACAACTTATTCTTGATCAACTGGTAGAAAAAATTTATCTTCCAAGCTAACATTTTGATATGCATTAGATTTATAAGCGATAAGTGATCTTTCTCAATGGAGTAGAAGAAATTGTAATTAATTCATAAAATAGATCAACAAGATGAAATTTAGAAAGAACATGACTAAATATTATTGAAAAGTATTATGATGACTCCCCTTTCTTCTTTTGAATATCTTGTAAATCATTGCATAATTTATTAAAATCATACTCCTCACAATAATCTCAATATTCATCCAAAATTAAAGCCATGCATAAATATAATAATCCGAAAAAGTTTCCAACCAACATTTGATTCGACCTCTAAAACTGTAAGTGAACAACATGCAAAGAACACTTAAATCAACAATATCATGTTTGATGCATTTACAACAAAACTTTGTAAGATTATCCTTTGCATATATGTTTCCTACATTGTCAAATTGAAGTTGTGACAAGAGATTAGATGTCTCAATGGAAATATTAACTATGAGAATATTAAAGACACATTCCCAAATAGGGATTTGGGTAGGAGTTATAAATTATTAAAATAATGAAAATTTTGGCTCTGAGTAGGTTAGTTTGCCATCTAACCAACCTTCTAGCATGTTTTAGGATTTCTTAGAAGAATAAATAATAAACATTAATTTGCTCACTGTAACACCCCATATTTCGACATTCATTAATTAAAACTCTAAAGTGAATTAGCTTAACATTTTATTTTCTTATTATTTGTTTGACTTGGATAGATTGATTAAGTCTATTGTCATGTGGGAATGTGGAATCCCTTGATGTGTGGATGGTAAATGGAATTTAATGTTTTAATTTATTAATGGCAATGAATATGTTATGTCATTTGATCATGAAAAATGAATATGGAATATCAATATGTGTAATGCTAATATAGTTTGTATCCAAAAATAACTTACATGGTTATATTTAAATGTCATTTTAGTGATATGGATTAACACTTGAGAGAGTTAGGTAAGCCTATACATGAGATTTATGTTAGTGGTGAACTCACCCACATGTTGAATGACTACAAGATAACTAGATTCCTACAGTGCCAAGGGGCACGAGATGTCTTGGAAATTAAAAGGATAATGCTATTATATCAAATTTCATGTTATTTAATTGTGAGTTTTGACAGGAACCGTGACTTGACCAAAGTGGTTGATCAATGAAAGGACCCCTTAGAACAATGATGCCATAGTATAGTTGATGTAGGGTGTTGACCCTCGTACTATTAGGGTTGGTTGAGGAATATCCCACCATTTATCCCTCGAAACCCAAAGTCATGGGAGGGTTCCGTTGAGAATTCTCCCCTAGACGTGTGATGATGATTAGTGGGTTCCTACTGGGAAGCTTGGCTGATATCTAAGACTCGACACTTCCAGTTATAGGTTCTATATGTGGTTCGATCAGTATAGTTGATGTCACAATATATTCCAACAGAGGATGGGATTGTGAGGTAAGGAGATGGAAGTAGTGGTGATTAGGTGATTGGAGTACTTATGGGTATGGAGAGAACCAATGATGGATTGAATGGTTTTTTTCATTGTTATGAAACACTATGATTATATGTTTTATTGCTTCATTATGTTTATCTAATTCAATTTTCTTAATTTTGTAAGAATGATTATGAATGAGAAATGATGCATTCTTATGTTGGTCTTCTATATGTTGTGTGCAAGGATATAATAGTGATGCGTTAAGGGCATTCAAACTGACTATTAGTACCCACGCTTAATACATATGCAATGGCCACACACATGCCAATTTGTGAGTACATTACTATGATTAGTCGGTTGATTAATAAATTAGTATGAGTACATTAGCTATTAACAATTTGGTGGATGAATTATTGATGTATTGCTTATGTATTGAAAGTATGTGTGTGTGTGTGTGTGTGTGTGTGTGTGTGTGTGTGTGTGTGTGTGTGAGAGAGAGAGGATTTGTTGACTTGTTTAATATATTTTAAATTTGAATAAATTGATTGGATTATTGAATGATATATATAATTATATAACTTAAATGAATTATGTATAAGAGGATAATATAAATAAATGGATAGATAGGGTGGCACAATTTTTTAGAAAAGGGTTGTCATAGTTTCATTTAAGATGGTATCATAAAAAGTGAGACTTTGCAATTATGTTATTATTATTTTTATTTATTTTTGGAGAAAATAAATTTATTGATTGTTGAATATTATTATATAGGAATTTAATCTCGAACAAAACTTGGATGAGGAGGCTGATGAGGAATTTTGTTATAAATAGGAGACTTGAGGTTGGAAGGAGGGAGGTTCTTTTCTTGAAGATATTTTTGGTGATATTTTTGGAAGGGATGGAGAATTCAGGATATTTTGGGGATGAGAAGTTTGGAGGAGCTGGAAGAGTTTCAAAATTCTTGGAAGAATTGATACATATCTTACTAGTGCATCACTGTTTCATTCTTTGGGGTCTCAGGAATGGTGGTCCAAGAGGCTAGGTAGATGGATTTTGGGGATAGGGAGACATATAGGCCCCTAGATCACTAAGAGATAAAAACGTGGTTATGTGTTGGGAAATGAAGATGTAAGCAAGTTGAGGAGAAGAAGGAAGCTTGCTTCTGTTTGGACATCTTCACCCTTTTTATATCGAGGTATTCCTCTTGTTATTTTAAATTACTTATATATTATTGATGTAAAGCTGATATATGTTGTTGTAAAATGTTTATATGTTGTTAATACTGCTACAGTTACATGATTTAATGATATTTCATGCTATGTGAATCACTAATGTAATATTATTATTTGATAAAGAAGTAACCACTCTTGATGGGAGTTACACATGCTATCAGAGTAGTATGTTCGAACACTCGGGATAATAAGGCCATCATATATATAAAAAAATATGTCAAGTAAAACCAAAAGAAATCCCGTATTAAAAAATGAAATGAAAAATATGAAGAAAAAAAGGAGTGTGTCTGCTTGATAGTTTATGTTATATTTTTTTAAATATGAGTACACATTGAATAAATTCCATAGGTTGATTAAATATCAATTTTCAAAGATAGTTTTTTTATTGTAGGTGCAATGCTATGTCAATCTAGATTACATATATGTTTACATAGGGTACCTTGATTATTCATGAAACTAGGGATTGTTCCCCTTTACACCCTACAACTATAACTTCATATATATATATATATATATATATATATATATATATATAAAGAAGAAGTGAAAATTAGCATGTATGTACTATAGGGGTGATTGGAAATTATCCTTGAAAAGAGGAGAAAAAAAAGAATAATCGCAGGAATTTAGTGAATAAAAAAAAGGAGGTCCTATCAAACATCCACCCCTAAATAACACATGTAGGAAATCCTCTCTGATTTTCGAGCATGCAAAGCCACCAGTGTCTTCCCAGTTAATAAGTTTATTAAAAGGAAACTAATTAACTAGGGGTTGAAACCTACATTTATAGATGAAACCTGTATAACCTGAGCCAACATATCGGCTTTAAAGGAAGGTCTCGGATTTCCTGAGTCAATATTGAGGATTCTAAGGAATATCTTAGAATTCTTGAATAAATATTAAGGCTTTAAAGATAACATAATCTATATTCTAAACTTTAAGAGTGAATCTCCTGCACCGCACATTAGGATGGTAGTAAATATTTTAAATTTTTTGTATAGGTTCAATTCGATCAAGCTAGGGACAGTATGTATATTGGAGTTTATTATAGGCATATTAACCATTTTTATTACAAGCATGGTGATTTGGTGTCCAGTCCTTCGAGGAGAGATTTTTTTATCTCACCTAGATAGACGTGTTTGTGATCTAGGCTTAGTGCCACAAGTAACTTGCTCACAATCGCTATCTTTGTCCCAAGAAGCAACAAAAAAAACCAATCCACCTTATTTTCTCACCCCATCAATTCAATTAGCCTTCTGAATAGTATCTACATGAATACAGTTATAGATTTTTGGTAAAATCCATCACAAAGGAAGAATCTAGTATGGTTTTCCATTGTTAGGTTCAACACTCATGCCCATGAATTTATTTCATTCCATCCACCTAAAAAGTGTCTATCTGTGTAATTGGCACGAAATCCAATCTCAAAGATAAAGGAAAGAAGATTCATTAATGTTAGATAATGTAATTAACTCATGGATATATTTTATGCACCTTGAATTAATTCTATTTATCCAACCTATTGCTTCACAAACTAGAGACGAAGAAAGAACGGGTGGAAATAAAACGTGCAACATAGATTTTTTCCCTTACCAAAATAGATACACATTGCATTGGGAAATAAATAAATGTTGGAATCTAACTATCATTCAATTGGGGGTTGTTCGGACTATGATGCAGGGTTATCTCAGAGTTATCCCTTATTTTAGCTTCAATGATGAAAACTTATTAACTAGGAAGGCATGGTACAATTCCTTCCTACGATAGATTATTAATTTATAATTTCTCATACATGCATCCCTATCCATTAGATATTATCACAATCTGTTTGATATGAAGAAGATTTCAAAAGGATTTGAAATGTCTTCATTACTGGTCATGCCAACAAATATCAATTAATTACTTCATCATAGACATTGTTGTACTAGTAGATCTTGTTGCACAATATCTTATCTTAGGTGGACATCACCGTCTTGAAGATAGCATGTCAAAATTGTCAGAAAGATAGGAAAACTAATTAATTAATTTAATGAGTGTAAAGGACAAGATGGTCACTCAATCTCTCATGTTAATTGATATGTCAAGAAATATCCAACAATATTTCATATATACTAGGATGATTTACGCGGTGGGGATTCATTAATGATGGGTATGAGTTTTTCTATTAATGTAGTGTGCATTTATAGAATTTTTGTTACCAAGTGGACTTACAAGGATGAGATTGAGCAGAATGAAAGTGACATTGTCTAAGAAAACATATGTGATCGTTGTTCACTCTTGGATTGCTGTGGAAATTGATATGAAGAAATTTCTAGTAAAGAGGAGGAGGGTCACAGTACCAGGATTTCTCAAACAAGAGATATGCTCACATCAAATGCTTCAAAGCATGCAAGGAAAGGACCTGATATGGTTTGGGGAAGTGGTAGATTATGGCAAGGATCATGACCTCATATAAGAGGATTTGCAAGAAAATCTCCTTACTCTTGCCCTTTGTAATATTAATCGAGTAGTAATGTGTTGCTATTTTACAGTGAAATCAAAATAATTGAATGTCTCCCATTTTAACATTTCCTTATTTTTCAATGAGATTAATAGATTAAGAGCCACTTATTTTATATTTTTGGCTATTTTTATAAAATCAATAGAATTAAAGGTCACCCTTGTTAAAATGAATGGTATTTGATATTATTGTAATGATTATTTGAAGGAACCATGGAAACAATGATATGTATTGCTAATTTCCAATGAAATCAATTGAATTGAATGCCACCCATTTTAGGAGTTCGCTAACTTTAAATGAAATCAACAAGTTGAAGTCATGCATTTCTTAAAATAAAAGTTTTTTTAATTAAAGACGCATAATGGAAGGCCATCCATCTTGTTAAAATGAGTAGTTTTGATAGTATTTAATAAGTATTTGAGGTAACAGTAAACATTTGAGCTTAGCTAGTTGTTGGGTAGATCGATGAAAGTAGGTGCCCAACCCAAAAATGAAGAGGCTTCTCTAGGATTCTTGCTTGCAAGGTTTTCCTTTATATATGCACCATAATTTTTCTACAATACGGTTCTAAGGATTGATGCCACAAGCTTCCCTATCGTTATAAAGTCTACTAGATGAGTTGGGTTTTAAACGTATATGAGTGAGACATAGGCGTAGTGTTTTGTAATATGTGGGATTTTATTGAACCAAATACTTTAACTAGTTATCTTCTACTGGAAATTATCTATGGCCCTACAAATCATTACATCAAAACACAAATAAGAAAACATTTTGAGCTATTTTTATCACTGCATATATGTTGGTAATGTTTATTTTAATTTGAAATAGTATCAATAAATTAGTCATATATTTAATGTATCTCGAGGTGTTTGGACACATTTGGGACAAGTGCAACACATGCATATGAACCATGATTTTGACCAAGAAATATAGTTTACCATGTCTAGAAAATATTTATAATCTACGTTGAAATAGCCAAAGAGATATGGTCTTTGGAAGGACGAGTATTGTTATTACATGTAAATATGTGGGCTCAATTATTAAACATGAGTACTAAAATTGTTGATAATCTCATATCGAAAGTTGACTGGTGCAGAGTCTCTTGCACCTTGCAATTCTAGTCCGTCAAATTTAAATCACTAATTGAGTTCCTCAAGATTTCTATGTGAAAAAAGGGAAGTTGATGCTGTCCCCAAATTGCCTTTTAGAGGATTCATAGTGAACATGGACAAAGAATTTGTTCACTTGTCTTTTCTTCTAGATGACTCACGGTCAACATTGTAAAAAAATAGTCTTACACAATATATTTATCTCTAATTTGAAACTGCAAAACATGGAAAATTAGTAAGGTATTCTAGAATAGATAGTTTCATCATATATGTCGACATATATGAGAATGAAACCACTAGGGTCAAATCATGAACATGGATAATTTTAGGGGTGAAATTTATCCCAATGGGCTATTTCTCCATGTTTTCCTCCAAAAAAAAGATTTGCCATTTTGTGTTTTTTGAAGCCTTGTTTTGCCCAATTTTGATGGGGTAAAATTTTTTCAGCCTAAAAATCGCCAAATTATTATATGAATGATATAAAATCCTTGGAAATTAAAATATTTTTTTTTTAAATATCGCCAAACATTTTATAGTTGGCGTTTTAAGAATTGGTAGGATTCTCCCACATTTATACACTTTTAAATAAGTATGGTTCCTTAAAATCATCCTTAATCATGAATCTGGGTGTCTATTCCATGCGGATATTTTTTTCAAATTCATATTCCGTAATATTTCGGCCGAACTAATTTATGTTTTCGGCCAAAAACATATAACTAACTTTCGGCCGGAAAAATAGTTCGGCTGAAAGTTACTCTTAATGGATACCGTTAACTTTAAAGTTAGAAAGAACTAACTTTCTAACTTTCTAATTTTAAAATTAACGGTATCCATTAAAAGTAACTTTCGGCCGAAATATTTGTTCCGCCGAAAACCTGTAAATTTTCAGAAATGGAATTCCATTTCATTTTTTACTCTTCTTCGAATTTCGGATAGTTCGGATCATATCAAATACTTACAATTTCTCTTCACAATTAATACCATTAGTTGCATAATTCAATCTACTTTCTATAGATGCTAATTTTTTTGAAATTGGTGTGATCAACTAATTTTATTTATTATATTTCTTAGAAGGTGTGTGGATTGCTTTAAAATTTAATAGAATTTATTGAAATGAAAATTCAATAACTTCTTAAAGACACGATAAAAAAATTTGGAAAAATCATGGTGCCTAACATTGATTTGTTGTCTTCAAAAGGGTACTTGTAGTTTTTTTTTAAAATTGGAAATTAGGAAAGATGTTGTGTCAAACTAAACATGTCAGTTTTATGCTATTTTTTCAGATTGGTCCACTTCAAAAAATTATAATTATTATTGCATGTGTCTGTTGGATACAAACTTATAGGCAGCCTTTAGTAAAATCTGTTTAGATCATCATAACATTTTTTTTTAATGAAAAATAGTTGAATCATGAATAAACCGGTGTAAAAAAACATGACTATTTATCATAATTTCATTAATTAATAACATACTATCAAACACTGGCAAAAATGACATATCAAATGCCAATTAAAAAAGTCTAAAAAATAACCGATAGAAAGCTAGCACAACTCTGTACAACTTTTGTTTTTACTACAAAATGAAATTCTAAATACAAATATAATTTTTCTTTGCTCGAAGTTGACAAACTTGGAGAAAAAACACTGCTTTTCTCATAACCCCCCAACCCCCCCCCCCCCCCCCCCCAAAAAAAAAAAAATAGACACCCAGATTCATGATTTCACCCACTAATGAAATCACATTTGATAGTTGAACATTTTTTACGTGAATTAAAATATCAAATTAAAAAAAAACATCACTTCATAACAATTACAAGTTGAGACTGAAATGGAAAGTGGGCTTATTCCATCAAATTCTCCATGCCTCTCCTAATGGTAGTCTTGTTCCTATTTAAACCAGATTTATTAAATTGGTGTCGTTCTTCTCAAGGATTAATAATATATTAAAAAACAATATGCATATTTCATTGAACTCTACTCTCGTATCTATATAAATTATTCGTTTTGTCATATAATGTTTAAATTGTTGATGTTTTGAGCAAATCAGAGCTTCTTTAACTTTAAAACTTTTATCAAACAATTTCATCACTTATGAAACTTTATATAAGCCACAAAATAATCTTTATATCATCCACCTATGAATCTTTTACATCAGCAATATAAGAATCTCATGAATAAATAAGCCACATAAAAAAATCAACTATAAGAGACAAGATATACCCTAGGAAAACCCTCCAAACACGCAGGATGAGAAACTCAAAAATCCTTTGATTATGATAGATAGATTTACAGAGAATGGTTTACAACACATAAGCATGTTTACTAATAATACATATCACCATAGAAGTAGATAACAAAGATCTAATGCAACTCTGCAAAAACAATTGTATGAAATTGTATTGAACTTTCCAAAATGCCTAGTATATTAGTAACAAGCCAAAAAACCATTTCATGCAGAAGTTAGCGCATAGGAGGCTTAGTAAACATTATGAGAGAACCACACAGTGCATTTACAAGGAGGAGCTAACTAGAACTCCATCCATGCAAACATTAACACCCTTCCTTTCCTCAATTAGATTTAACTCGATGTTCATTGTCTTCAATTGAAAGTGAATTGACTTTAACTGAATGTTAATTGTATTTAATTGAATGTTAACTGACTTGAACTGAATGTTAAATTACTTGAATTGGATGTTTACTGACTTGAACTAGCTGTTAACTTACATGAACTAAATGTTAACTAACTGAACTGAATTGAACTAAACCTTCAACTTAGTGCATAACCATAAAGATAGGAGGATAACTAAATGTCATGGTTCTTCACAATAAGTGCTATCCATGCTCAATTTTCATTATTAACTTTTATGTGGATCTATTTAGTTAACTAATGCATGTTGATTGATGAACATTGGGCTCTTCTTTACTTAATTGATTACATTAATTAATATTTCAATTGATGCTTTGACTGAGGAACTTATTGAGGCATTCATATTTAACTAAATATTTATAACTTGAGTTCACTTAGATAATTGCATGGGAAATTCAAATTCTCTTTCTATATCCTTTATTTCATTATCATTAAAAAATTAATGCATTGTCCATATGTGTATTATTTATCAATCTTATCATATCATGCTCAAAAGAATTATTCCATACATATCGATGATCATATATATTACCCGAGGCAATAAATACATATGCTAAAGTAATTCACTCTAGGGGTAGCTAATCCCTAAAGGATACTTACATCACTGAATGACCATGACTAGAAATATATCACATAGTATAACCACATTACTTGATACAACACAAGTCCATCTCCATAATTGGGGATTCATTCTCATAGGGTATCGTCTATGAGAATCATTGACTTGATACAACACAAGTCTTGACTTGATATTACTCACAAGACTCAGCTTGATATTACTCACAAGATTTACAATACAACATCACCACCTACAATCATACGAGTATACATAGGACTTGATATGATTCAAAAGTATGGCTTTATATTACTCACAAGTACGGAGAATGAATCCCGATGTTGTACAATCAACATGTCCTATCAGTGAGGGAGACATTTCTACTTTACCATAAATTTCCTGCCATACCAAGTTTATCTCAGAAGTATCTCAACTTCGCTACTCACAATGTCTTATTCACAAATTTGAAATATACTCATTAGTATCTAAGTATTGAAATTTTATTTTTACATGACCATGACTTCAATGAAGTAAAACTTCATCTCAATTCGTTCTATCATAATACATAGGTTTTTTCAAAAAGATGACTATTAACACCTAACGAATGTAGGCTCAAGTATTTCACCCTAGTAGGTATATTCCCAAACTACACTACTCCTCAGTAGGTAGTACTATCTGCAATACATTTTGCTCAGTAGTAATTGAAATACACCTTGCTTCTGTAATACTAGCCGCTACTTATCTTTTGTAGTACTAGATGCAACATGCATAACTTATCACAGGCTAAAACAATAGCTGAATAGAACAATAGGTATACGATGTACCAAATACAATAAAGAAGATATTCTAATGTAACTCAACGGTACTAAAAAATATGATTAATAATAAGCATAAAATAAAACAGGTTTCTAGGTACATCAAGAGACCAACCAACTATGTTATTTATGGTAGCATCATCTGGATCCGATCCAGAATGCACTTTCTCTAATGTAGAAAAAATGGATTTCATATCCATCATATACAACACATTAAATATGTAATGTCATGTAGAATTAAAATAATTTATTTTCTTTCAATTTTCAATGTTTGTTGACTTTAAGAATCTTCTACCATCTAAAGAAGTTCTTAGTGATATTACAATTCTCTGTAATGTTCTTCAAGGTATGATATATTTCATAGTGATTTCATATCACAATACTCCACATAGCCAACTGCGTGGCTATCTAAACTCTCCAAGAGGTTTTAACTGTTCTCTAACATTTCGGGCTATGACACTTCTTGAGTATCCAAGAGTTTATCCATGTCTATGATCAAGTGGATTTTCTCTACAAGATATCATAGCCCTTGGCTTCCTAAGTCATGCATCACAAATAACTCTAGTTTGGGTACTTTTAAATGTTCGTGTCTGTGAAGATACATCAATACTCCCTTTTCAACTAGAGGAATATTTCATATTATACCAAACTTGTTACTGACATAGGCTTAGTAATTATGTTGGTAATACATCTCATCTGTGGATATGTGGAGGATTTACACAACTCCTTTCTGCACCACGTATTAGATATAACTGACTAGGAATCTTGTAAGTCTTTACTTCCTTACAGTATGCTTTATATATAGAAACATATTTGATGTGATCTTCCTTTATCATTGAACTAGTCATAATCCATATGTGTTTGAAACTTACTTTCACTGACCAAGTCATGTTTGAATCCACATACACATGTACCAAGTAGGTAACACAACACATGCTTTGTTGTACATGTCTATGTACTAACTGTAAAGCATATAATTGATCATGGGACATGTATAGGTATATCTAACATCTATGAGATCCTAAAAACATGAATAAGAATCATATTTAAATTAATGTGTGTGGTCATGGACTTATAGTCTAATGTTCTTAAATCCTTTCAAGAGCTCTACTAAACATTTTTCTCAATCAGAAGAAAATATTTGTCTAAAGACTATTACAACTCTAAACTTTAAGAACCATCCAATATTATTACATAGATTCCCTCTGAATATGAGTACCATATATGGTTTCTACATAATAGGACGTTAATTTAACGACTTCCACTAGTTTTTCTAGGATCTAGCAAATCTAGCTTCTCCCTCTCAACATCTAGCATGTGGGAATCATAAATTTCATTCCTCCATCAGAAAGACTCATACTCCTCTAAATCTAAAACATATATGAATATAATTAATATAAATACATTACCTTTAGGAGTCTTTACATTTCTCAAAATAAAATTAGGGATTATATTTTGTCTTCTTCCTAAGAAACATAGGAACCTCCTTATTTTCTCTTTTTCAGGATTAGCCATCCGAATGAATCCTCGTCATTCTCTTCTTTTAGGCTAGAGCATATGTTTTTCCCTACAAGAAAAAATATTCAAATGATTAAAAACATTGCATAACCAAGAAATGTAATAACATGAAAAATTTCAACATACTAGCAATGGTTCAAATAGTTATGTACATAGACTAAATCAATGTTTTGACATAACCCCATTCATATATTTTTTGATATTTTTCAACCCTATATCAGTCCTATATCAGTTAAAAAATCATATTTTATGAAGGAAATATTCATCCCCATATGAATATCTCATGAAGCACGTATGAAACTTGTCCTCTATATGGTATAATTATGACCAATCATGCAGTCATATGTTCACAACTCATGAAGCAAGCATGAAACCCTCTCTCTCATGTCTTATGAAGGAAATTTTTAGCTTTATATCAGTCCTATATAAGCATATATCATTCCTACATAAGTCTTATATTAGTCATATATAACATCACATAATATGGACTCATGAAATTGGCGATATGGTAATAAAAGACAAACAATAATGTATATTCTTAACACAACTCCAAAGTCTAAGAATACATATCTCTATATGAAAGTCATGAAACATATTAAAAAACCCTTAGATATATTTTATATGATCGTTAAACAATCAAAATATAAAGTACTTACCTTTTATTCACTTTCTGTGCCCCCCCTCTTGATCTCTGCACCATTGTGGATAATAATGGAGTCCTTCTTTATTCACTTGAATGGAAGAGCTTCTTTGTAGTGAAAAATTTTCTCCCTTTTTTCATTATTTCCATGAGGAAAATATTATCCTCTTTAGTGTACACAACCTTTCTTTGGATGCGCCCCTCTTCTTGACTCGAGGCCTTCTTCTAGAAAATATTGGTGAGTGTGTTAAAACACTCCCCTACGGTCTTCAATGGAATGATCATAGACATGAGATTGTCCTTAACTGAATCAAAGATGATATGCTTCGAATTCGATTGATTCTTCTTAAAATTTATTTTCCCTTATTTGGTGATATGATCCTCTACCATTGAGGATACATAACAATCAAGGTTATGCTCTTCAAGAATGTTCAATACTCTTTCCTTCCATGTGATGAAGTTGGAACTACTTTTAGAGTGGTCTTCCAATCGAATGGAGATTGATTTCATGGATACAATATTTTTCCCAACTCTTCAAGATATATGTAGGCTTAGCTTTCTGCACAAAATGAAGATCCTTCACACCCTATGCTCTAACACCATGTTGACTTTTTGAGCAAAATCGGAGTTGCTTGAACTTTAAAACTTTTATCAAACAATTTCAACACTTATGAAACTTTATATCAGCCACAAAATAATCTTTATATCATCCACCTATGAATCTTTTATAGTAGCAATATATGAATCTCATGAATAAATCAGCCACATAAAACAATCAACCATAAGAGAAAATATATACCCTAGGAAAACCATCCAAAGACAAAGGATGGAAAACCCAACAGTTATTTGATTATGATAGATAGATTTGCAAATAATGGTTTACAACACATAAACAAATTTCCCAAGAAGAGATATCACCACAACAATAGATAAGAGAGATCCAATGTATTCCTCGAAAAACAATTGTATGCCTATATTGAACTTGCCATATTCCTAGCATATTAAGAACAAGCCAAAAACTCTATCATGCAGAAGGTAGTGCATAGGAGGATCAGTAGACATACAAAGAGCACCACATAGTGCATTCATAAGGAGGACCTCTCTAGAACTCCCTCCATGCAAACATTAGCACACTTCCTTTGCTCAATTATCTTTAACTGGATGTTCATTGTCTTCAACTGAAAGTGAATTGACTTGAGATGAATGTTAACTGTCTTGAACTGAATGCTAACTGACTTGAACTCAATGCTAACTGACTTTAACTAAATGCTAACTAAACTAAACCTTCAACTTAATGCATAACCATAACGTTAGGAAGCTAACTAAATGTCATGGTTCTTCACTAATATTACCATCCATGCTCAATTTCTATTATTAACTTTGCATGGATCTATTTGGTTAACTAATGCATGTTAATTGATGAACATTGAGCTCTTCTTTACTTAACTGATTAAATTAATTAATAGTTCAACTAATTCTTTTAATGAGGCACTAATTGCGGCATTCATATTTATAGAAATATTTATAACTTGAGTTCACTCACATATTTGCATGGGAAATTCAAATTCTTTTTCTCTATGCTTTATCTCATTATCATTAAATAATTAATGCATGGTCCATATGTGTATTATTTATTCATCTTATCATATCATATCATATCATAATGAAAAGAATTATTCCATACATACTCATGATCATATATATTACCCTCGACCATATAGTCATATGCTAAATTAATTCACTCTAGAGGTAGCTAATCCCAAAGAATACTTATAACACTCAATGACTATGATTAACAATATATCACATAGTGATTTGCTTGCTAGGTTTACAAGTATATATAACTATGGTATAAAAATTCCTTAATTACATATACCTGCTTTCTTTTACACACAAGTTCTCTAAAACTTCATTAACCTTCCTAGTAAGGGATGGATGTTATGCAATCTTCATTTGGTCAATGGTAATGTAAGTCTCAAACTAAACACATACCAGATTTTAAAAAAAATATAAAAAAATCCAAAAGTACAATAGCGATGTCGTGGCAGGCATTCCTATTTCATAAAACTCGTAAAGTGAACGTTCTCATAATAAAATAGGATGAAAATATTGTGCAAAGAGACCACTTGCATTCACGGCAGCCCATTGTATTTAATTAAGAAGTTCCAATTAAGAAAAAAAAGTTTATGCAATAGTTAAATTGTTTTTTTTTAATTATTATTTAAGAGGGTTATGTTTTAGAATATGTCTATCCTAAATATAGTAAAATAATCTTTCTATATTTATTTAATATAGTGAATATAATTATTTAAAACTTAGGTTTTAATTAAAAAATTTGGAAGATATATTAGTATAAAAATTGGTTATTCATTGTTTAATATAAATAAATGAATAAACATATTTTTATTTTATTTAGATATATAAATAAAAAAATTTGATAAGAACTTGCTATATTTGTAATTTTTGTAGGATTTGTGAGGTCTATCTTAAATAATGATAAAATAAATAAGTTATGGTTATCAAAAAAAATTATTGATTCACAAACAACTTTATACATTTTTAGAATTCTATAGNATAAGTATCTCAAAAAATCCAAGTAAGTTGAGGGATGCCTGATTTTTCAGGTTTCTATTGCATCTAACGCGCCAAAAATGTCCATCATCTTCTTGCACTCACCCATTAAGGATAGTTTATTTTCTAAGAAAGCTTATTTATTATATTAATTTGGTGTACAAGTCCATAAGCATAATATGAAAATAATTCTAAATCTCAAGATTAGACTATCAACTAAAAGTGAAATATGAAATTAATAAGTAAATGCCCAATATTAGACTATTAAATAAAAGCCCAATATGGAACTAATAACTTATATGCATTGTGCCCAACTTGTAAATTCACTTGTAGACACTTGCATATGAGTAAATTTGTTTTTAGTGATGACATCAAATTCAATGCACCCTAGGATTTAGAAAGATTAACATGAATTCATTAATGAATTTAGTGAAAAAAAGCCTCCAAAATCATGGAAATTTTTGTGTTATGAGAGTTTGAAGTATAGCTAGTGCATTAGCATATGTTATGCACTTGGATTCCTTTAATACTTGAGTGTGGGTGTAATTAGTTGAAATAAACAATATTACAAAGTAAGTTACCTTAAAGATAATTAAGTGTATATATTTTTAATGGAGCCTTGTATTTAAGTTATTTTAACCTAGAGATGCTATATAAGCCATATGTCAACATGGTGCTTCTTGTGTAGAGGAAATGATACTCTACTGAACATTTACTTGGTAGAGATCTAATCTTTATGACTTAGAGAAATAAAATTATATCTTGATAACAATGAGTTAGAGAAAGAAAATTTTAGATCAACCCATTTTTATTTGCGTCAAAGGAGAAAATATTTTTTAGAGTAAGCATTACCTCTTCATCCTAACCTTGATCACAACACCTTGAAGTTTTTAAATCACCTCATTTTCATTTGCATCAAACAAAAAATTTAAATAAGAATAACAATGACATTTTTATAAGAATCTTGAACAAGGCAACTTGACCATTATTATATATGTCAAGGTGTTATATATGTTTCCTATTTCCTATCTTATTCTTGCATTTTTATATATTTAGACATTTCTTTTTTAATTAAGATTAGTTATAACTTTTTATTTTCATAAATTTTAACTAACTTTTCCAGGATATCTTTATAAATGATAAAATCATATATTTTTGTAAGAGATAAATAATGTAAACTTATATCTTTAATTAACTTATTGTTAAAATAATATTATAAATAATAAATAATAATAATAAAATAATTTTATTTTTATTATTATTAAGTTCATTATAAATAATAAATAATAAAAAATACTTTTATCTTTATTTTTTATTTTTATTAAATTCATTATTCATTTAGAAACTAGCTTCACCTCTTTTCCTATTTCACAATGTTAAGTATCCCTATTTTCCAATAATAACCTCTAAATTCAAAGCTTAAATTTATAGGTATGAAAATGGTGTACATGATTTTGTGACGATGCTCACACCCATATTTTAATTCAAAACTGTGTGTCACGGATTCATTTATTGTGACGCGCAAAACTCTTCAATGAGTGAAAATTAGTTACTCTTTTTCCTAAGATATTAATATGTTTTATAAAATCCAATCATCCTCAGGAGTTTCAGATTTCTGCAATTTCATAGATTAAAATTTATGTATACTCCAAGATGCATATTCTACTTGGAGAAACATTTCTATGACATAAAAATTACGGAACTCCGATAAGAAAATTATTGGAATAATCCATTCATATATCCCTTTCAAAATCCTCCACCGAAATATATCAGTTGCTACCATGGTCCGCCACTGGGATATATGGTAGCAGGTTTTCTTAGTTTATGATTGAATCAAGCGCTCTAGATTTGACTTTGCTTATTAGACACAAACAAGAGCTAAACTAATATTTATTTAACTAAAACAGTATAAGAAAATAACATAGAACCTGCTGAGAACAAGACGACAACAGCTTTAGGAAGCAGTTCCCCTCTACCAATCTCCTGGAGAGCCTTCAAACAAAGCTTCCTCGGGACCCACTTTAGGCAGGAACCCACTTTAAGCCGAAGTAATTATTACCAAAGAAATAATGTTAATGTACACTATCAAAAGGTTTTGATCATTAACATTGAACATTTATTTTTGGCCATTATAATGGCTGTTTTGATTATGAAGCCTTTTTACGCTATTTTCTTTATTGATAGAAACAAGATATATTAGAAGCAAGCCCACATGATAGGCTTGCCTATGTGCTGGATCTTGATTTGGGTAGAGGCGAGCCTCTGATGAAATGCTTGAACACTGCGAGAGCACTTTCAGGAGCGTACAGTGGCACCTGATGCCCTGCTCCTCGGACTGTCAGAAATGTAACTCCGTCGTAACCAATGGTCCATCCTCCCACCTGTTTTCATTGGTCAGAACCACAGTTCAAATCCCCGAAAGATATATCACAGGCAAACTAGAGTTAGACAGAAAGATAGAGCCCTATATTTACCTGCTGGTTGTTATACCAAGCACGCCATTCTTCTTTTATCTGAAGTCCAAGGGCATTTAAGCTATACCGTGTTGAAGTTACAGGGACTCGCCCGTCCGTGTCACCACTATAAAACGTTATTTTAATTCGAGTTATACTCCGTTTTTATTACGCTCCAAAGCTCTATTGCGAGAATACTTCGCTTGTATGTTGAATACTTTATGTTACTGAATGTACAACTTAATTGTTCTGTTTTTCAATCTAAATAGTGGAAATTTCCGTTGAGATGGGTAGCTTATTTCACCAATGATTTAAGAAAAACTTCGTTCACCGATGCAGAAGATTGCATACCTGTATACCCATATTCTTAAACCGGCCTTGATAAGCTTCCTGTAAATAGGCAGAACTGAGGTAGGAGAGTCGTTCCAGTTATTGTAAACTATGTCACTGTATATAAAAAGACAAACTCATTTATAAGGCTCAAAGTTATAAAAGTTGGATCTAGTCATTTAACTACTAACTAATAGTTAAGATGCATTTATTTATTTAATTTTTTTATAATAATTTGATTATGTTTAAAAAAATTTATATTAATTTTTAATTTATTTTTTATCTTTAGAACTAGAATTGCATTATCTTTAGAAAAATTTAACAAATTCAGAAAAGTTTTATATTATTTTAAAAAAAAATTTACAGAAAATTTTAACAAATCCAATTTTTTTTATAACTTATAAGCTCAAAATAAAAAACAATACCTTAATCCTACTCGTGAGATGAGGCATTCCCGTGAAGAATATAACTATATATAACTAGATACTTATGTATAAATTCAAAATAAATAACATAAGATCTATCAAAGAATTCCTAAAATTGCATTAAGATCTTATCAAAATGCCCTGGAACTTAACTGTGGAGTGGACTTGGCATAAATATTTCCTCACTTGGTTAAACTATTTACAAAAATAAGGAAAATTTTTAAAAGAATTAGAAAAATAAGAAAAATTAAGATATTATAAAAAGTCATTAATCTTTAAAAAAAGTCATTAATCTTTATTTCAAAAGAAAAAAAATTAAAATCGCTTTCCAATTGTCAATTTGTTGCGCTCTTTCCACTAAGCCGGTAAGACTATGAAGATTGAAGATAAAAAATTACAATTGTCAATATTTGTTACTCTCTTCCTACTAAGCAATTAAGAAAAATCTAAAACAGAAAAAAATAAGATATTGTAAAAAGTCATTAATCTTTATTTCAAAAGAAAAAAAATTAAAATCACTTTCCAATTGTCAATTTGTTGCGCTCTTTCCACTAAGCCGGTAAGACTATGAAGATTGAAGATAAAAAATTACAATTGTCAATATTTGTTAAGCAATAAGCAATGAGGATGAATAAATACAAAAAGTTCTAAATTTTTTTGTTTTTAATAATAAACTAAAGCATAGGATGAATAATATTTGTTTGTCCTAAACTTCTCACGCACTGGATCAATTTGCAGATAAGCTTTACCTGCACAGTGACCACGGATAAGAAATTTTGGTTGTATTTGCATGCAAGGCTTTCTGCACATCAGCTCTGTTAAAATATGTGTCTGCATAATCTTCGAAGCATGGATCATAACCGGAAGCTGGTAGTTTAAGCCAGAGCGCCTACGTTGAAGAGCACCACCATACAATATTTAGATCGGAACTTATACCAATGCATTAGGTTAAATACGAACAATCAAGAAGTTGATCCTTCGGAGAGAAGCTGGCGGTGAAAGGTCGTGTTACGTACATGTTTTGACATCGTTTGATTGAGCTGGTGCAAACAAACAGGCGTGTACAAATTGTAAACGTTGATATCAGCGTACATTCCATCTAAGCCAATATTACACAATGACTGGTTGCCCGTCAAGTTCGAATTGCACCAGTTTTTTAGGCTGTGGTACTCTTCGTCTGAAATAACTGCGTGACTCCATGCGTAGTCTATCATACCTTTCAGGTCAGCATCATCATCCGTCACTGCATTTCCTACCTTCAACACGGAATTGCACGAATATTTTATCAGATAATAAATTAAAAAGACTGGCCACGAAGAAAAATAACGTTTATGTTGTTTTATGAAATATCAAACTTGAAGAAAAATAACAGGAATATATCAAACTTGAATAAAAACAACCTCGATTTTTTATATGAAGTATCGAACATACAAAGGAAAAAATCTAACAAACCAAGGTGTTTACCATGAAGCCTTTGATATTAATGACCTTGTCCTTGTTTGTATGGTTGTTGCGGTCAATTATCACCTCTGCAAGCTGTGGAACATAATGTCCTGAAACACAAAATCATAATGTCATGAAATATATATATATATATATATTAACGCTCAAATTGTCTGATCCCCAATTACCTCCATAGCTCTCTCCCGTTATATAAAAGTCTCGAGACTTATACATTGGAAACCTTTCCAACCAATTCAAAAGAAAAACGTAGGAATCCTCCGCTGCAAGTTCAAATTGGGTAGAGCTTTTAGACATAATGTTTAAAGTTTAAGACTACTGAAAGACGAAACCAAACCAACTTGAATGCTAATAAGGTACCTGTAATTTTGTCTCCGAGATGATACAAATCGGACGATGTATTTGTATAGGAGAAGCCAACTCCAACAGGTGACTCCAAGAATAATATATTTGCCTCTGTAAATATAAATAATAACAATGAAATCAACACTGTAAGAAAAAAACGATAGGGTTTCAAAAGCAATTCAAAAATTTTGAAATTTTTAGGGTTTTAAAGCAATTCAAAAATTTTGAAATTTTTAAGAGTTTACAGCAATTCTAAAATTGTAGAGTTTTTTTCTTTAAAATAAAAATAAGTTTACAAATTCAAAGCTATTTCTTTAATTTATAATTATAAAATTTTAATAAATAAATTTAAATTTAAATTAATTATACAATCTTAATGTTTTTAGGAGTTTTTAAAATTATATTTAATTAAAATTTTAGATTTAAAGATCTTGTCAGAATGATCTAAATTATATGTTAGAACTTTATTTCTTTAGAATTTTTTTTTAATATTTTCTTTCTTCCAAATAAAATAAACTTAACTCTTAACCCATTAAAAATAAACAATTAATCAATAAAATTCGTTTTAAAATCATACCCGAATACCAAGTTACTAATCTTTATTGGATATACATATAATACTTAAAATATCATTTTAGATCATATATGAAATGTGGATAATAAAACTCAATTTCAATAAAACCATTTTAAAAATTTATCGGAAATTATTTTAATTAACCTTTCATATTTTATAAAGTGAGTATTAAACTAAATAACATATATATATATTTTTAAATATATTTGACTGAAAGATTTTCTGCTCACATTACTGAACCATGCCCCTTTGGCTAAATAACATGTATCTATATTTTTTATTAATTAATAATAAAAAACAAAAAAGTAATTTATATTTTCCTTTATAATCAATACAAAATGGAAAAGTGGTTTATGGGGAAAATAGATAAAATAAAACACAATTACAAATGATTCATGTGAAGAAATTTTAATAAGATTAGTCAATAACGGTTAAATAAAATCAAAAGTCTTGCAAATACCCAAAAGTACAGTGAAATCCAATTTAGGAAATGATTTACTATGCAAATAAAGAGTTAAGATGCTGGGCTGCTGCTATTGATACAAGGAAGTCTTTCAGAAATGCTTAGGAGTACCCATATAACTAGCTTTCTGGTCACTAGTGTAAGTAATTGGAAGAGAATGATGAGCAACCTTTATTCCAAGAATACTTGTTCAGGCGAAGGTGCGGAATGTTCTTCTCTACCAAAAACGGCCCCAATTCCAATGACGCTCCACCTCCAACTGATGAGCAGCCTGGTCCTGAAATTCAATATTATATATACAAATTTGGCCGTTACTTAATCATTGCTATTTTACTATGTCTCCATTAACAAAAGCAAAAGCCATGAAACGTAAGTAGTTAAATTAGTACCTCCAGTGAGCCAGAGAACAAGAGGCTTCTGCGACGCGTTGTGAGTAGCTTCAAAGAACCAATAAAACAGAGCCTTCCCGCTCTCTTTGTTGACTGTCACATATCCTGAATAATGACGGAAATCGACCGGCGGCTGCCCAGGAAGATCGACAACTCTGTCAGCTTCTGCTTCCGGGAGTCCTCCATGATCTCCCGCACACTGCGAGAATAGCAAAAGCAGAGACAGAATGCAGAGCCACTCATGGGCACATGGAGAAAAAATAGACAACGCCATGATTCCACAACCGTAAAAACACGCAACAGAACCCGAGCTGCAGGCAGATGAGAGTAAGTAGCTATGGGATTTGAGGCATATTTATAACTTAAACACAGCGTAGATAAGGTAATTCTCAAACCGGTTTGGTAATATTTTCGCGGATTAAGTTACAAGAGAATGCCAGTAGATTACTGTAATTAACTTTTGGGCTATATGAGTCATGACCTTTGCTTTGCTGTACATGTTTAATGTATATTTATTTTGTAACCGATACAAGTCAAATTTCTATTACATTGACTTATTAAAAAAAATTTGGCTATCCTTCACAAACATCATCACATTTGTCGAAAAATATACACACATAAAGTTATGACTTCTATACAAATAGAGGCGCACCTTTTGGGTTTAGGTTACCTAATTTTGTATTTCATACGTGTTTTTAATGGCCACATAGACATCATCACTGAATTCCATCATTGTTTATATAAGTTGGTAAAACAATCGAGTAGATATTAGTTTTTATATGTAAAGCATCTGTATAAATTAAGGTGATTTTCTTCATATCATATGGATTGTTCCATCAAGCTTAAATGTTTTCATTTCCAAGTTACATCACCAGAAATTCAGAATCCTTTCATGCGCGAGAGCAAGTCAGTTTCCAATGCATTAAGAATGTTATAACTACAATTTTTTTAGATCAGATTAGATTATCCGATTAGATTAAATTAAATAAAATTATTTAGATCAATTCTTTTTATAAAAAAATTGTTATAAATTTTCTTTAAGTGAAATTATTTAAATCACAATTTTTATAATATTTTTTATAAATTCGGTTTAAAATTTTTAACGGACTATAACACTAACTTCTCTCAATACAATTAAATAAAATATTTCAATTTCATATTTTACAATGTAAATATCTAATGATTTTCAATATAACTAAATAATAATTATAATAAAATATGTTACATTATTATTTACGATTGATGGTCGTAAGCAATGCTATCGTACAAAAAGCAATCATAAATATTGAAATTTAAAATGAAATTTGACTTTACACTATCCAACGAGTCAGTCATAATCGAATTCAAAATGTGTTACCGTTACTGCAACATTGACACATATTTATAAATTTAAAAAGGTTCCCCCTGAAGCCGTTTCGATGCCCAGATTCGAGTGTATGAAAATGGAAAATTTAAATGATGCGAATAACACGTAGAATATCCAACTTTCATTTCATTATCTGATCTATCAAAAATCGATAATGAAATTTAACTGATGCTAATAACACGTAGAACATTCAGTATTTAAAAGATGCGAATAACTTGTATTAGATTGCCAAATAAGTCGGCAATATTCCAGGATAATATTCGAGGATAACAAGATGGTGAAAGCAAATTCTTTGATCACGATAATGATGCCCATGATATTAAAAATATAATAAAATAAAATAACTTGAAAAATATGTATATACTTTTGATATGTTTATGATTACTATTTAGTAAATCAAAGTAGATGTGCATAAAAAAATATTTTCAAATGCATATGTAGATATACGAAATGTTTCATGAAATTCTAAACCATTACAAGTGATATACATGCATCATGGAAGCTTTGATTATTACTCATCATTACTTTTATATTTTATAATTTGTTATCTTATATATAATTTTAAATGATAATAACTATTATAAAATAATATTGGAGAGATGGCGTTTGCGACTCCTCCTAGGGCTTCGGCCTGATGCCCTCGGCAGCTTCCTTCCTAGTTGGACCTACGGATGTCTCCTCGACGGCAACTACCTACCTGTATGCTCTTGCAGTTCTACCTGTATGCTCTTGCAGTTCTCCAGGGTCTAGCTCCCCTTACCAGTGGAGCTCTCGGCCTGATATGCTCTTGGGTTCTTCGCGTTGCTCGCCCTCCTCAGTGCTGTGGATGCTTTTGTCCCTTGGGTGTTCTTCAGCAAGACGATCAAGTGCACCCTCGGTTNCTCGGCCTGATATGCTCTTGGGTTCTTCGCGTTGCTCGCCCTCCTCAGTGCTGTGGATGCTTTTGTCCCTTGGGTGTTCTTCAGCAAGACGATCAAGTGCAACCTCGGTTCTGGCCCGCCTCTGCTTGTGGTGCATGAAGCCCTAGCTCTCACCATTCTCGTCATTCAAAATGCTTTGGATCACGCTAAGCACTACAGTTCTCATGCTTTAGTTTGCAAGTTTAATGGTCTTTGGCCCAGGTTATTAGATCTGCACTCTTGTGTCTCCTCTGAACAGTTCCCTCTCTTATGAGAGGGAGCCATTATCTACCCCTATGCAAAAGGGTTTTTAATTGTAATCTTTATTTTTGTAGAAGATAAGGATCAGATCTTTAGATTTATCGTTTTATGATTCGGCGATTAAAGTCGATGCCTATGGTATTTTGTGCTAGTAGGCACATTATAATTTTGGACATCATGTAAATATGCTATATAATTAAATACCCACAACCAGCTATGTCAATGCAGCAAATAATGAGATGGGGACATGATTTCCTAAGGATAAAGGGGGGAGATTGTTTAAACCTTGAGCCAATGGGAAAAATCCACGTGTCAAGAGAAGAGCCCATCTAGATGTCAACCACCTTTTTTCCTTACTCAACTTTTCTTGTCTTATTCACCAACCAATTAAATTCTATAGGAATTAGTTGGGGGCAATTATTGCCTTAAGGGACGTGAGACATGGGAAACCACAGAGGTGGGTGGATCCCTCATTCTTGGGCAGGATCGTAGGCCATTACCCACACGCATGCATAAGGGAGATCTCTCACCCATTATCCCTCATGTGGAAGGACGAAGGAGAGGACTCTCACTCTCATGCAGCTGATTTTGTTTCCTCACGCATGAGTGTTATTTTTCCTCAGTCGTGTTCTTCATTTTCCATAGGCTGAGAAATTCGTTTTGGTAATGATCTGTGGGTGGGTTTCTTCCCCCACGATTTTTGATGCATTTCCCCATCATTTTCCAAACTGCAAATCGTTTTGGTAATGCCAAACGGATTGAGGAAGAGAGCATGATTTTCTTGGGAGTTGTTGAGTCCGTTTTGGCCATGTTAGGGTCGAAACATCCCTGGCAATCGAATTCTTGTTAGGGGGTTGTTTTCACCCATCTTGGCAATTTGTTTTGTTTCCAAAAAGTTATTTTCCTCAACCCAGAATTGGGTATCTTGTTGTGTATGCATCTGTGATTTGGTCTGACTATCCTGATAAACCCAACTGTGTTGGCTTGGCTTAGTTTTGTTGTATCATTGGCTATGTGTGAGCCTGCTAGTGTCCCTTATAACTTTTGGGAATCATGCCCATCTCGTGGGTGGAAATGTTGCTTAGAGATTGATGAGCACACTGACCTATGGTTGGGTGGAACGTTGCAGCGACATAACTGGTTGCGAGGCGAGCTTCGCTTCCAATATAAGTATTCTTGTGTTTAAATCTCTGTATTTACATTTGCTAATGAATTAAGATGAACATGTGAATGAATGGAATGGATTTGCTTCCATTGTATGTAAATGATTATGTGTCTGTGTATGTTATTAGTTCAATGCCTTCCATATTATGTTCATGGGGCTAGTTTTCCCGGATATGTTAGCAACATAGTCATGTCCTGGGGACATGACAATGTGGTATCAAAGCACAATGTTGCAGCTTTGGGCCTTAATGGGCCATAAAGAACCAGCCTCTGAGTTCAGGAGGAAGGAGCTAATAGGAGAAAAATTATGAATTTCTCTAAGTGTTGGAGAAAACTCTCCTTTGTCGACTGAGATGACAGAAGCAGTTGAGACAGTGTCGGCTGTAAGCAATGAAAAAGAGTTGAAGCATCAACTAGGTTTGCTGAAGGAGAGTCGATTCAGCGGTTGCATTGGAAAGAGGGAGTCGACAGATGACAGAGGAAAGATGAAGATCGAGTCGATGCACGGTGGAGGAAAGATGAAGATCAAGCTGACGCACGGAGGAGGAAAGATGATGTTTGAGCCGATGAGTGTCGGCTGAGTCGAGCCAACGCATGCATTAGAGGAAATTTCAACTCAAAATGGGCCTTTTAACTTTACATCAAATTCCATGTCATCATGTGTTATCCAATGAAATTCCTTTAAATTTGAAATATCGTATAGGTCTTAAACATTTTTTTAATATAAATTTGGGGATAGGTATCATTAAAAAAACTATTTTTTTTGTTTGTATTTTCGACATATCTCCCCATGTTTTTACTCAAATTTCTATCGGGAGAGCTCGTCCAACAAGTACCCACTTGGCATACTTTCGACGGACCCCGCTACCCCAAAAACAAGAAATACCTGAAAAATGTAACAGGGTATTTCTTGTTTATGGGGTAGCAGGGTCTGTCAAAAGTATGCCGAGTGGGTACTCGGTGGATGCGGAATTTAATTCTGCATCCAACGAGCTCTCCCAATCGAAATTTGAGTAAAACCATGCGGAGATATGTTGAAAATACAAACAAAAAAATAGTTTTTGCTTTTATTCACCCAAAATTAATAAATATTATTTTATTATTTTAGATATTATTTTATTAATTTTTATTAGGAGGCCCATTTTGAGTTGAAATTTCCTCTAATGTCGGGTGGAAGTTGAGATTTATGCTGATGTGTGTCAGCAGGAAAAGGAAGATGTGAGACGATGGCGTTGGTAGGAAAGGTGGAAATTTTGCCGATGGAAGAAGAAAAATTATTTTTTGAAACTTTTTATAAGTATGGGAAATCGGTAGAATTTGGAACATTTGGTTGATGCATTAGTTGAGCGGAAAGGATTTGGCTGATGGAAGTTGGGGATATTTCTGAAATGGTGGATGGAAGTTGGGAATTTTTCCGTAACAACGGGTGAAAGTATGAAACTTTTCTAACGCAGTGAATGAAAGTCGAAAGTTTGCCGACATGTCGGAGCAAAGTCAAAAAGTTTTTCGATTGGATGAAACTTGAGAATTTTTCCAATACGTTGGGTGGAAGTTCATAATATTTCCGATACATCGAGTGGAAGTTTGAAATTTCATCGACACGTCTGAAGGAAAATAAAAATTTCTCCGAAATACGGAAATTTAGCAGGTTTTTCAGTGGGATTGCAAGGGCTCGAAAGATGAAAAATGGTAGCGAGTTTGTGTGCTAGATTGTGCGAAAATGAAATATTTACCCAAAAAAAATGGGGGCGCTGCCCTTGACCCATCGTGAAATAGCTCAGGGAAGCCACAAGGGAGCAAGCCCCCTTGATCGTCGTCGCCCCCCTAAGACAGTCGTCATTGCAGAAAGGAAACTATAGCAAGAAGGAGTGCTAATTACCAGAATTGCTAAAATTAGCCAACTCGACGAAAGGAACATTAACCGTTCATGCTTACAAGAAGCAATTTGAAAGTAATTGTTTGAATTTCTGATATTGACTAACAAATAATGTTGTTAACACATTTTGTAGAGTCATAGTGAATATTGAAGAGTTGATCTTGGTTCGACCAAGGAGGTCAAAGAAGATCAACACCAAGAAAATTAACAGCATGGATGATGCATAGGATCCACGTGGACACGAGAAAGATGTTATGGGAGAAAATCCAAGAGATCCATAAGAGGGAAGAAAGCGACTCCAATGCTGGAGACGTGGAGGACCCCATTTGCGCCAGATTTTTCCACATGGGGAAGGATATGTAAGGTCAGGTTACAATGTCCAAGTTCATGGAACTGAAGTTGTTGGGAAGAGGGAACAATAGAGTTCCCCAGATGTTGCAGCTACCATAAGAAGCCTAAGGGTAGAGTTGCAAGATTGAAAAGAAGAAAATAATAAGTTGGTCAAGGCTTTGGTAGAGCAAAACCAGTTGACTACAACCATGCTATAGAGTTTGGTAGATCTCCAAAGGAAGCTAAAATATGGGCATCAGTTAACGGAGATGGAAGGGAGTAGGATAAATTCTCACGAGAAGAATGAGAAGCTTAACCCAAGGAAGGAATGTTTTAAGCCTCATCACCTCTTGAAGAAGGAAAGGAATCCATCACAAGCTGTGATTGAGTCAACCAAAATGATGAGGGAAAAGCTAAAGGAACCACTCAAATGTTGGGGATGTGAAGGACCCCATCTACGTAGGAATTTTCCACTTGAGAATAGGAATGACGGTCAAGTCCCTAGCACCCAAGAAGTTGAAGCTGTGGGTCAAGAAATAGGGATCATTCCTAAAATTTATGTAGTGTTAGAAGACCACCAGGAAGGCCATAACTCGACTATAGTGGAAGTTGAGGGTGAGATTGTTGAACAAACAGTTTCTGTTTTGATTGAACCTAGATTGAATCTCAACTATATCACCCCTAGAATTGTTGAGATGTGCACTTTGAAGAAGTCAAAGCATAGAATATCATGGTTAGTCCAACTAGCCACTAGAATCTAGAAGCATGTCAGTGAGGTGGTAAGGAAATGTCCATTGGTCATGGATGGGTTACTCACCTGTGTAGATCTTAATGTTCTGCCACTTGGATCATATGATGTCCTCATTGGAAGGGACTGGTCAGAAGCACATAGAGAAAATATAAATTGTTACAACAAGACTTTTGAGTGCTTGGATGAAGAAGGAAACCTAAGGGTTGTAAAAGGTGTTGGAGACATTTACCACCATACACACTCTTTTTGGTCAATTTGGCCTAGTTAAACCACTCTCCTAAGTATTAATAACTTAATTGACATCAGAGGAGCACTAGATGACATCAGCTAGATCACACCCATGCCTACCTTCAGTCAAGGAGGCTAACTTAGCCTTCTCCTACATTTGGGGAGGCGAACTGGAGCACTCTGGGGGTGATTTGAGTGTCATTAATGCCCCATATTGCTAACTGATGGTTACAATCAGTTAAACAAAGTAGTGAAGGTGCCCTCCATCATTAAATTGATTATTTATTGATTATTTAATGAATTGGAGTCAACAGAGGCGCCTCCAACCACTTCTGATGTTCCGTTACACTTCAGTTAACCTCATCGGGGTTCATTGGAGTCATTGAAGCGCTACCACTTGTCGGTTGGCTTGTTGTGACATGCGTCTCACCTATTTTCAGTTAGACTCAGTCATTTTATGCACTCCAACTTCAGTTAGGGCTCAGTTGAGTCAATTAGGGTTTTGATTAGTGGTTACCTGGAGTGTTGACTATGGATTACATTCAGTTAAGCTAGACTCACTCATTCAATTCAAATGACCTCCTTGGGAATTTGAATTGATTTTTCATTCATGCTTGCTTCATGATCATTGTATTGTATTACTCATTCTTTGTGTGAATATACAGAGCTGCTACTCATTTTGTAGCACAATTACGCCATTTTCATGAATTATTGTTATTAATCTTTGATGAGAATTGTGTTTAGTCCCTAGATCACTGTCTGAGATTAATATGGTATCAAAGCTCACGGTGGGACAAAGCTTAGATCTCTCAAAAACAAGTTTTTTGACAGATCTTGCATGAAAATTGAGCAATAGCTCAAAAATCCAGCACTGCACCAGAAGCCAAGGCTTACCACTTAATACCCCAAGTAAAGAACTTGTTGATCAAGCTTGCTTGATTGACTATGCTAGGTGTGATGAAAGCCTAAAATGTGCAGGATGTATGACCTTACATTGCTCTTTTTGTTGTGATTTTCAGGTTTTTGATAGGTGAAAGCATTCACTCCAGCAGATTCAGATGGCTTCTTGCGTAGATCTTTTGAATCCATTCAATTTTCACTCATGGAAAGGAGACATGGAGATCCAGCTACACTCCAGAGGACTCTATAGGGTCACTATGGACACTGAAGAAGAGCCTGGTTCTGCAATAGACAAATCTAGATTCTTGAATAAGAAGGATGAAGCATTCGAATTATTGTGCCTCTCTGATTCCCCGGATCTTCTTTTCCATCTTTCGGAATTGAAGACTCCAAAGGAAATTTGGGACAAATTGGAAGCCCTGTATGAAAAGCAGGATGATTTGAGATTTTACCAGCTCGAAAATGAATTGATGTCTCTCCAGACTTGCAATTTCGAGACCTTGAATGCCTTTTTCACAAAGTTCAAGCACATTGTCTTACTGTTGAAGCAATGCAAAGTGGTGAAAGAGGATGATCAGCTCATCCTCACCATACTCTCCAATCTTAGAGCTGATTATTTAGTTTTTGTCTCTACATTCTGTGCGGGGAATCTCATAACCCCTGGATGGAAGATGCTGTTGATGTATTTGTAACTTCGAAATGTATTCATCTATGTATCTTATGTATAGTAACCCGATGTTTATTCCGGGATGTATCTATTATATAATTGAGTCATGTTGTCATGCCCTGATGTTCTGATTGGGAGAATAAATAATGTAAACAAGTCATGTCAAGTCATAGTGGGTAACCCTCCGATTGTCTAAGGGTTAAATTCCCCGTAGTTTCGAGGCACTAGGGTTATTAGACTCTCCTTGTAGAGGTCGACCCTAGTAGGGTTTTAGTCATGTCGAGATTAGTATAAATAGAGAGCTGGGTTCTCTATTTAGAACACATCACTCACACACTCAAGTGTAGCGCATAGTTGAGGAAGGAGAAGACACTGGGGATAGACAAGAAGAATATTACTGCTATCGAGAGTGTATCTTACTGTTTTGGGGTTTTACATCTTGTGCTGATTCTATCTCTGAGGAAGTTGTGGGGTTTTCTCCATTTATGGTTTTCCCGATGAAAAACACTGTGTTCATTGTCTCTTGTGTTTGATTGTTGTACTTGTTGTTCTCTCAGTAAAGATCCTAACATAATGTTAGCTTAATGTTGAAAAACTAACATGGTATCAGAGCTAACCTGAGAAGAAGACACTATGCAGCTGCAGGAACTAGGGATTCCTAGTTTGTGGATCTTCCTCCACAGATTTTCAGCAAAAGTAAGGTGGAATAACTCTCCTCCTTAGGGTGCATATTTTTGTTGAAGAAGAATCCAATTCTGAAGTTTTTCAGTTTTGGACTTATCACCGCTGTCGAAAATTAGGGCTTTTCACAAAAGAGGAATTTTTCAGTGATCCCAGGCCTGGATTGATCTCCTCCCCAAAATCGAAGTTAGGGACAAATTTCAAGGCATTTGGGTGGACAGAACTCTGGAAAAGCAAAACCCTAATCTGCTCCTGAACCAGCTCTGCAGGATTTCAACTCAAGTTTCAGATCCAACATCTTGAACCTGGTAAGATCTAAAATCTTTTGTATTTCCATTTGAGGTTCTCAGTTAAGATGTCTCATCATACCAGGGTGATTCCATGAAGATGGGTAACACTTTTTGGCCAAATTTGGCGATGAAAACCTGATTTTTTACTCATGTGCTAAATAGAAGCCCTCAAAACGCATATATGCCATGTGAATTTTGACTTGCAGTAAAAAAACAAATTGTAGAATATTATGTTGGCTTCATGGTTATAATTTTTTTAAAATATTCCGATGTCATTTAATGTGTGAATTTTTGCATTTAATGAACTGTGTGACCTTAAAAATTTGAAGAAGCTAATAAGTGGCTCCTGTCCACGTAGAGTAATTCAATCTTGCATTAATAATTTTAAAAAACTATTTATATGAGCATGATCTACATAAAATGCAGTGTGATGTACATATTTTTTTGTTAATTTTTTTCGCATTATACAATTATTTATTATTTTTCGAAAGTGACCACATTCGATTTCAGCATCGTTTTAAACACATATTTGTCCACGTAAAGAAATTTTTTCTGTTTTTTCAAAAATTGAAAAACCAAAGATACCCTTTTGAAGAGGACACATCGATATGTGATGTGTGCATTTTAAAGAATTTTTTGGCTGTGTATTTTTAACTCTGCGGATTTTTCTTTGAGATGCTTCGAAGTTGCAGTGTGGCTTTCTAAGTATAAGTTTTAGAAGTAATTAAAAAATAAATATCATATGAATACCAAAATACGTGTATGATACGTCAATGGATAGAATATTTGTTGGTGAATCTATCGGTATCAACTCCGCTCAGTTATGTGCTAGGAATGGTAGGGTTTACACCTCTTCAAGGCACAGGAAATTTTCCATTTGTTTGAATGAGGGCTAAGTCTGTTTTTTTAAGCCCTCGACCGAGGTATTTAAATACCTCGGTCGAGGTATTAATAAGACCTCGACCGAGGGTTTGTAAATCCCTCGACCGAGGGTTTTAAAACCCTCGGTCCAGGTCCTTTAAAGCAAAAAGCCCGAGAGTGAATTCAAACATTAATCACACTCCAACTACAAAATTAAATGTCTTTCCCACCCAATTTTTTTATAAAAATCTATATAAACATGTAATTCATACTATTGCCTTAGAATTTCATTGAAAAAACTTTGTTTTGTCATACAAAGTTAGCATTGTAGATTGTTTTGTCATACAAAGTTAGCATTGTAGATTGTTTTGTAGGTATCAATTTGGATTGTTGATCAATCACAATGGGAATCAGCCAACGTCGAACAAGAAGAAATGAGAGAAATCAAAACAAAATTGAAGAGAAAAGAGAGAAAGATAAAGAAAGGAAGAGGAAAAGAAGAACAATCTTGAGAGAAGAAGAAATTCCAAATGAAGCTATGATGGAGGAAGCAAATCCCATTGATATAGGTATAATTTCAAAGTTATGCAATTTGATTTTCATTTTCATAGTTTACAATTTGATATTTGATAAATTTCATAGTTTACAATTTCATATTTTACAATTTGATAGTTGATAAATTTCATAGTTTACAATTTCATAAATTTACAATTTCATCATTTTACAATTTACAATTTACCATGGTCGACACTAATATTTGAAATCGGTTGGTTAGGTTCACATATCATAGACTATGGTTAAGTGTTTTTGTCTATGATAATTTCATATTGCAACCTCCATCAAATTGAGAGTCTTGCATGTATGCCAATTTTTTAAAGTATTGCTTATGTTGAATTACAATGTTCAATGATGATTATTTGCATTT
>LPNX010260623.1:106711-219220 GCA_001517045.1 Pseudotsuga menziesii | reverse complement strand
AAAATCTAGGACGACCTTAACATTATGAGGGTATGTATCAATACCTTGTGTAGAAATTAAAAATTCCATATAAGAAATAGAATTTTGTTTAATCACAATATTTTTAATTTTAGTTGTATTTGATTAGTACTTAGAATATTTAATATTTTGAAAATCTAGGATGACCTTAACATTATGAGGGTATGTATCAATACCTTGTGTAGAAATTAAAAATTCCATATAAGAAATAGAATTTTGTTTAATCACAATTTTTTAATTTTAGTTGTATTTGATTAGTACTTAGAATATTTAATATTTTGAGAAATATGTACAGCATGGTCATCACTAGTTTTGTTGAAGAATCAATGGAGATTAAGATATAATTTAGATAAATAAACACAAAAGTTTTGTTGAAGAATTAATGGAGATCAAGATATAATTTAGATAAATAAGCACAAAATGTGAAAGGTGATGATGGAACAAGTCATAACTTTTTTTATTTTTAGAATCTCGTTGTGTTTAAGTTGAGAGGCTCCATGAATACCTTTTACAGAAATTAAAAATCCCAAATAAGAAATAGAGCTTTGGCCAAACACATTTTTTTTTGGTTTTATTTGTAGTTTATTAAGATGTAGAATATCCAACACTTTGAGAAATATGGAGGACATGTTAATTGCAAGTATTGTTGAAGATCAAGAAATAATCTAGATAAATAATCACAAATGACCATAGTGAGGATGGAAAATGTCATTAATGATAGTTTTTATGTAATTTCACTATGTTTGAGTTTATGATTGGGCGTCCCTAGTAAATACTCCATTCATCATCATAGTCAAAATAAATTTGCAATAGCTATAAAAGAGTATACAGTGAGGCTAAGTATATAGGATGTTGGAGAAATAACTATTAGGGATTAGTGGGTCAAAATAATTTTTTTAAATAACTAAGTTCATAAATAAATGGAATAATTAATTAAATTAGCTAGTAATATAATTAACAAAGAAAGGAATGAGTAGAGATGAGGAATTCTAACAAGGAGTAGAATGATAGTAGGAAGTGGTTAAACATATAAAAATGAAATATGTAATTGTATAACCATGAAACAATTTAGAATCATAGATTAGTTGAAGATGAAAAGTGACTATATATAAAAGAGTAAATTCATTTCTAGGGATAAAAATATGAGGTGAATTCATTTGTCTATCGAGAGATTCATCTATTGCTAAGGGTTTGGCTTGGTCCTGGATCTTGTGAATAGCTATTGTAGTGTAATATTTCTACAAACATTGTTTTATAGTTAGAACAGGTAACACATCAAGGATGCAAATTGAAAAGTTTAATGGAATGAATTTTTTGTTTTGGAATATTAAAATTTTGAGTCAGAGCTGGTGTATTCCTTAGAGAATCCTATCATGTCCAAGTAACGACACAACACGCGACTGTTGACATAATCGAAGAAAATTGATTTCTTCTTGGTGAAAATGAACAGATTACTATCAAGTGCGAGGTGGACGAACAGATAAATATTGATCTTGTCTGAACCCAACGTTTCGTGTAGGAATGGAAACTCATAGAACAAGTTTCACTAATCCTTTAGGAAAAAACCGTATTTAAAATGCCATCACCCTCTAAAGATTATTATTATCCCTTCTCGTAGAATCTGATTAGTAGTGTACCGTTGCCTCAAAGCCAACCCCTCCGAGTTTTCGTTCTAATTGCAGAAATAACATGAGGATTTGAATGTCCTAACAAATCAATATCCGTCGTTGAACCCACCAGTCTTGATGAGGCACCCTCGGGCGATAACGCCACAGAGGAACACAATGTGTCTGTCTAAATTTGAAGAGGGGGGAACTTGTTATTCTCGACATCGTATTCGATGGAATGATCCCAATAGTCAATCTGGAAAACTTGATCTCTGGGATTGATCCAACATTTCCCAAATGACAATGAGATGTTGGATGGGCCAAAATCAGTGCGGTCAAAGATGACCATTTTGTTGTTAGTAGGAGGGCCATGTGCATGGTAGAGAAACCCAAGTTATTAATCAAGACCTTCCATTTCCCACTTTTTCATTGTGTTTCTATCACCGCGGGCACTAAAATCAAGAAAAACAAGAACAATGCATGCATCCTAAAATAAACATGTACACTCTTTCTTGCACTGGATTTCAGAAAATCCTTGTTTTTTGTCACAAAATCCTAATGTTCTTTCATGGAAAAATATTACCTATTGTCACCGTTGAAATTCAAACAAATTTTATTTCCCCAAAATAAACACCATAACGTAGGAGAACAATTTATATCAAACGATTCTCACTTGGATTATTTGTGAGTAATAACTCTTTGCTTTGAACAATTGAAGTCATACTCATGATACAACCCAAATTTATAACTTCATATCTAAAAATAAAGCCATTTAAAAATATAACCATTTAATGTAAATAATGAACTACTATTTCTTCCTTCTTCTTGAATGATTTTGTATACACGATGCTAAAAAAGATAGGATACTAAAAGAGAGGTGGGTATGCCCCTATCCTTGAGGAGCATTCCGTAGTAAAACTTACATAGTACTATTGTATTGACACGTTAACCCTAGAAGTCATGAATGCTCATCGATCATATGTTTAGCTAGTCGTATGCTTTACTGTCTACGTGGTCTATAATAAAGGTAACGACGAGCACCAAGTTACACCTTGTAGGAAACGAGCATTATCAAAATAATGTCATTTATTTCACCACGTCTTTCATGTCCCATTTTGTTTTGATTTATTAGGGATATGTATGTTTTCCCAATTTCATGATGTTGATGAAAACTAATATATTTTGGATTTGTATGATTTTTCTTATCCCACTATAAAGGTGAAAACTAATATATGTTGGTTGTCATGTGAAAAAGAGAAATTATTGTAGTTAGGGTGAAAATTGTGTTTGATTAGTTTTTACATTCATCTTTTTTAGTTTTGTATAAACCTAAATCCATAAATTCACATTGTTAAATTAAAAATATTTAAAAAGATTAAATTAAAGTGTGCTTTATTTTTAATGGTCTTAAATAATGAATGGATATAATCTTTAATGTTATTATTATAGTGAGATATATTTCCTATTCCAAGACTTTGAACTACCTTTCCCAAAGCTTCATAATCCTTTGGAAATTTAACTCTCCAAAGTCGCACACTAAACATTTTTTATAAAGGTTATTCTTTTCCATAATGCCACAATACAAGAAATACCAATACGGCCTACTTACGCTACTGTGTTTTATACTATGATAAATTCTTTGNCCAAAGTCGCACACTAAACATTTTTTATAAAGGTTATTCTTTTCCATAATGCCACAATACAAGAAATACCAATACGGCCTACTTACGCTACTGTGTTTTCTACTATGATAATATTCTTTGAGTAGTATCAAAGGATTTAAGAATAATAAAGAATCTAAGGATATTTGGTTGTTTTTTTTTTGTTTTACTTGATTGATTGTTAGATAAAGTCATCTATAATACTTAGTCTCCACTTTTATATTCAAAAATATAAAAATATAATTATTGAATTTAAACTTTATAGGACCTGAAAGAAAATATGATGTGTTGAAATGTAATATTTAATACATTTTTAACTATGTCTAAAAGTTACCAAAACTTTAAACACTTGATATTATGTATTAGTGAAATCATATCAAATTTTAAATATTATGGAGCAAGAGACGCAAATAGATTTCGATATTTAGATTTGAAATGAAACTATGATCCAGGAGGATATTGGTGGCCACCCACCTATTCCTCTTGGACCCCCACCATTGTTTCTTTCAGTTTTCCAATTTCCTTAATTGTAGCAGAATTTACTATTTTTGGCAGTTTTCGAGTCTTAAACTTCCGGAGCCGTTTTGAGGCCCTAAACGATGTTTTTTCGGCATCAAATGGCCCGACAAATATGAGTCCATTATGGACTTGATATTTGTCGTTTATAGATGTAGTCCTTAAATAGATCTTTCTAACAATGTATCATGNATTGTAGCAGAATTTACTATTTTTGGCAGTTTTCGAGTCTTAAACTTCCGGAGCCGTTTTGAGGCCCTAAACGATGTTTTTTCGGCATCAAATGGCCCGAAAAATGTGAGTCCATTCCGGACTTGATATTTGTCGTTTATAGATGTAGTCCTTAAATAGATCTTTCTAACGATGTATCATGTGAGTCAAACGGAGGTAGTATGTTAAAGTTACGACCCCGGGAAATTGATGTACCAAGTTACCCAACGGGGCCCACATTAAGGTGTTTCACCTCCTAGGGTTAGGTTTTTGGATGTGTAGGGTTTCCATTGTTTCTCAATAATATATAGGCCCTCGAGCCTCATTGTAACACAGAGTTCAGAGGCATGTATCCGACACATCTCTTCTCACAGATAAGCTACCAGCACTCTAGCTAGTTTATTTCCATTTTGTATATAAACCAGTTTCAGTTATTAATTAATGAAGCGAAGTGTTATTTTCGTTGCATATTTGTGTATTTTGTCGCGTTCCTACGTAAATCCAGATCAGTGGTATCAGAGGAATCTGCTCTTTCTCGCTCCTTCTTTGCATGTCCCCAACGAGGGTGGGGTATAAAGAGTTAGGGCTCGATCTGCTTGAACCTTTGCAAGATCAGCCTCGTAAATCTCGACGGCCACCCATGGGGGACGAAAAGAAAGACGAGGGCATAGAAGATCCTATCAAAATGTTGCTCGAGGAGGCCCTTGAAATACAAAGGAACATGATGATGGATAACTTCGCTCAAATCCTTCAACGACTTCCCACTAGCGGCGCATCTGCATCTAGTAGCTACTCTAGAGGTGCAACCCCTTTTAAGGTACAAGTAAACTTCGAAATTTCCATATTTGATGGTCGAATAGATGCAGACGCCATAGATAGATGGTTGAATCTATTAGAAGGGTAGTTCTTGGTTCATGACTTTTCTGATCAGGAAAAGATTACTTTTTCTTTACTCAAAGTCGCCCCCCATGTCAAGGACTGGTGGGAAACCTACTGTGCGAGAAAGGACGAGAAGGAACCCTCTCTATTCTCAGTCATACCCACTTGGAATTATTTTCGAGATGCCATAATGGGACAATATTATCCGGTGGGGAGCTACGAGGACAAGTACATCCAATGGACTATGATGTGGTAGCAAAGAGATCAAGATGTGCATGAGCTGACGAATCTGTTCCATACCCTGCACACCAAGTTGGGTACCAAAGATTCAGAGAAAAATTTGGTGCTGAAGTACAGTAGTTGTATGCACAGATACATTCAGGAGGAAATGGATTTCCTCGACATCTGCTCTCTTGGTACGGCATATCAGTATGCTTCCAAAATTGAGCAAAAATTCAAATAGAAAAAGCGAGACTTTGGATCTGCGAATCAGAAGCAAGGGAAAGGTGCCTCCAAACTGCAGAACCAAGGACACAGCCAGGGAATGGCGACTCAAGAAAAATTTCCAAATCCACAAGCAAAGAGCAACACTGCAAAGCCAAAGAAGGAAGCAGGAAAGTGGTGCGAGTTCCATAAGAGCCCCACTCACAACACAAGTGAGTGTCGAGCTAAGCAGTCACTGGTGGCCAGGATAAAGGCTTCTGAATCAGATGCATACTCTGACACTGAATCGGAACCCGAGAAGGGGAATGACAGAGGGAATAATATTATCGATGTAGAGCCCAACGCCACTCTTGCCACAATGAAGATCCAAAAGGAAGAACAAGAAGATTCAGAGGAGGAGCAGCGTCTTTTCCACTCCCAAATGTGGGTAAAGGGTTCCCCACTATAGTTCATTGTCAACAGTGGGAGCCAAAAGAACCTGATTTCAACAGAGGTAGTGAAGCGGTTGGGTTTGCCGAACACAGCACACCCGCAGCCATACACCATCGAGTGGTTTCACTAAGGACGAGATCTCCACGTCAACCAGTAGTGCCGCCTTCCCTATAGCATCAAGCCCTTCATTCATGAGGTATTATGTGATATTTCTCCTCTTGATGTTTGTGATGTATTATTAGGTCAACCATACTTATGGAAGCGACATGTTGTGTATGAGTCTTGGATTCGNTCAACCATACTTATGGAAGCGACATGTTGTGTATGAGTCTTGGCTTCGTGCTGTTATTATTACGTTGGAAAATAAGTTGTACTAGATACCAGAGGTACCCCCCCCTGCCGCTATCTCTTTGGTTACTGCAAAACAATGTAGTAAGCTCATTTCCAAAACTGGGAAGTTTTTTTTCTTAATGATCCACCCTCAAGGAAAGAAGAAGATCATGTCCACAACCTCCAGACAGGGCCCCTCCACATGACAACAACAAATGGACAATGTCGTGGAGGAGTACCAGGACATATTCACCTCACCCACCGGGGTGCCTCTCCACTGTCAGGTAAAGCACCCCATCGATCTAACCCCAGGTGTGTCATTGCCCAATGGACCGATCTATCGATGCTCTGTTTTGGAGAATGATGAAATTAAGAGGCAAATTTAGGAGTTGCTACAGAAGGGTCACATCCGGCCAGGTTCATTGCCCTGTGGGAGCCTGATCGTGTTGGTACAGAAGAAGTATGGGACTTGGAGACTCTGTATTGACTATCGGGCGCTAAACAAGATCACTATTCAGAGTAGGTACCTGATCCCATGGATTGATGACCTCCTGGACCAGCTTAAAGGGGTGAAATATTTTAGCAATATTGACTTAAAGTCCAGGTATCACCAGGTATCAATCGAACCGACCAATGTGTGGAAGAGTGCCTTCAAAGCCAAGGAGGGCCTTTTTGAATGGTTGGTCATGCCTTTCGGACTGACGAATGCTCCTGCAACCTTCATGAGACTGATGGACGACATCTTACGGCAATTCACCAACTCATTTGATGTAGTGTACTTGGATGGCATCTTGATCTTCAGCCAGACTTGGGAAGAGCACCTCCACCACATCTGACAGCTCCTCCAAACATTGTGGCAACACAAGTTGTGTGCCAATTTGGACAAGTGCACTTTTGGAATGACCTAGGTTCAGTACCTAGGATACATTATTGATGAGTGTGGGGTACATGTGGATCCAACCAAGATCCAATTCATTCAGGATTGGCTAGCCCCAACTACTCTAACAGAGATTCGTAGCTTTCTGGGCCTTGCTAATTTCTACCGTAGGTTCGTGTTGGGATTCTCTCATATCACTTGGCCCTTGAGTCAAGTCACCAAGGGAGGAGCAAAAGAAAAATTATTTTGGTAAAAAACACAGCAGAAGGCATTTGCAAAATTGAAACATCGCCTCTGCTGTGCCCCAGTTCTCACATTACCAGACTTGCAACAACCATTTGAGATCGAGACAGATGCTTCTGACTATGCTATTAGGGAAGTCCTTACTCAACAAGGGCATCCAGTGGCATATCACAGTGAGACACTGTCCGACACAATCCGCAAATATCCCACTTATGACAAAGAAATGTATTCCATTGTACAGGATAGTCGACAATGGAAGCATTACATTTTGGGGAAGGAAACGATCATCCACATAAACCATCGACCCCTACAGTTCATGCAGACACAAGGGAAGTTACAGAACGATCGCCATCAAAAGTGGTCCACATATCTACAACAGTTTCATTTGAACATCAAGTACAAGAAGGGAAGCACCAATAATGTTGCAGACTGCCTCAGCTGACCACTGATCGTGGCGATAATGACTGTGCTCAACTCTTGTGGGCACGAGACTTTTGATTGGCCGCTTCTCTACAGCAACGATCCCGAATTTAGCCACACATACCAGACGCTCCTGGAGGGAAACCCGGTTCTAAAATTTCACCTCCAGGATGTACTACTATGTCACATGGGACACCTTTGTGTTCCTTCAAGTGAGCGTGCCAAGATGATTTGGGAAGCGCACTACAGTCGGGTCACTGGGAATTTCGGGGTCGAGAAAACAGTGGCAGTACTGCAGAATTATTTCTATTGGATGAACCTTCGACAAAACGTCGGGAAGTACATCCGATCCTACACTGCCTGCACCATTTCCAAACCATCCATCAAGAAGCAAGGCCTCTATACTCCATTTCCTACCCCTAGTCGACCTTGGGAATCCATCTCCATGGATTACATGTCAAGCCTTCCTTCTACTAAGCACGACGATAACTTCGTGTTTGTGGTCATTGACAGATTCTCAAAGATGGCCATAATGGCGGCTTGCAAGAAGAATATCATAGCAGAAGCCACTGCTAAACTCTTCTTTGAACGAGTGTGGGTACACTTTGGGATCCCACAGTCTATAATCTCAGACCAGGACAACATGTTCCTTAGTACATTTTCGTCTAGCCTATGGTCAATGCTAGACACCAAGCTCACAAAGTCCACAGCTTTCCATCCCTAGACTGATGGCTAGAAAGAGGTCATCAGTAGGATGATCATACAGATTTTGCGCATGTACAACTCAAAGCATCCACGCACATGGGATGAGAGCCTCCCCTATGTACAACACAACTATAACGGGGTCCTCCATAGCTCAAGCAACCATAGCCCCTTTCAGGTGGGCTTGGGATTCCAGCCACTATGTCCCATTGACGTAGCCATGCCATTTGTAGCTACTCAGGTTGATTCAGCTCATATCCAGTCTAAAGTTTCCAAGGCAAACAGCTTCATTGAGCACATTCAACACATTCGCCAACAGTTTCATGACATATTGGACAGATCCAATGCTAAGTACAAGCAACGAAATGATCAGCATCGGGTGCAACACAACTTTCAGGTGGGCGACAAAGTGTGGCTACATCTATAGAAGGAGCGCCTCGCTGGACCCCACCGAAAGCTTATCCTACTCTGATATGCGCCATACACCATCACCAAGGTTGTCGGGGACAATTCCTTTGATCTTAGTATTCCACCATTCCTTGGTCTGCACCTAGTGTCCAATGTGGACCGTCTTCAGCCCTACTTTCCACCTCTACTGGACACATCAGACATGGCAGAACAACTCACACCAACAGAGTTAAACCTCGACTGCATGGAACAAGCCACAACTGATCGGATTATGAACACACAGGTCAAGAACTCCCACCAATAGAAGATCCAGCTATATCGAGTTGTTAAAGCAAGCTAACTTCTTCACCAGGGAAAGTGGCTTACCAAGGACCAAGTTCAACAAAAGTTTCCTCATCTCATGGAGGAACTCAATGCAATGGGGACCATTGCTTCCTAAGAGAGAGGAATGATCCAGAAGGATATTGGTGGCCACCCACCTATTCCTCTTGGACCCCCACCATTGTTTCTTTCAGTTTTCATGTTTCCTTAATTGTAGCAAAATTTACTATTTTTGGCAGTTTTCAAGTCCTAAACTTCCAGAGCCATTTTGAGGCCCTAAACGACGTTTTTTCGGCATCAAATGGTCTGACAAATATGAGTCTATTTTGGACTTAATATTTGTTGTTTGTGGATGTAGTCCTTAAACAGATCTTTCTAACGATGTATCATGCGCGTCAAACGGAGGTAGTATGCTAAAGTTACGACCCCGGGAAATTGATGTACCAAGTTACCCAACAGGGGCCACATTAAGCCGTTTCACCTCCTAGGGTTAGTTTTTTGGATGTGTATGGTTTCCATTGTTTCTCAATAATATATAGGCCTTCAAGCTTCATTGTAACACTGATTTGAGAGGGATTTAGCTGCCACATCTTTTCTCAAAGATAAGCTACCAGCACTCTAGCTAGTTTATTTCCATTTTGTATGTAAACCAGTTTCAGTTATTGATTAATGAAATGAAGTGTTATTTTCGCTGCATATTTGTGTATTCTGTTTCATTCCTGCATAAATTTGGATCAGTGGTATTAGAGCAATCTCCTCTTTCTCGCTCCTTCTTTGCATGTCCCCAATGAGGGCGGGGTAGAAAGAGTTATGCCTCAATCTGGTTGAACCTTTGCAAGATCAACCTTGCAAATCCCGACGGTCACCCATGGGGGACGAAAAGAAGCATGAGGGCATAGAAGATCCTATAAAAAATTTGCTTGAGGAGGCCCTTGAAAAACAAAGGAACGTGATGATGGATAACTTTGCCCAGATCCTTGAACGACTTCCCACTGGCGGCGCATCTACATCTAGTAGCCAGTCTGGAGGCACAACCCTTTTTAAGGTACAAGTAAAATTTGAAATTCCAATATTTGATGGTCGAATAGATGTAGACACCGTAGATAGATGGTTGAATCTATTAGAAGGGTATTTCTCGGTTCATGACTTTTCTGACCGGGAAAAGATTACTTTTTCTCTACTCAAAGCCGCCCCCCATGTCGAGGACTGGTGGGAAACCTACTATGCCAGAAAGGACGAGGAGGAACTCTCTCTATTCTCAGTTGTACCCACTTGGAATTCTTTTCGAGATGCCATAAAGGGACAATATTATCTGGTGGGGAGCTACGAGGACAAGTACATCCAATGGACTACGCTGCAGTAGCAAAGAGATCAACATGTGCATGAGCTGACGAATCTATTCCATACCCTATGCACCAAGTTGGGTATCAAAGATTCAGAGAAACATTTATTGTTGAAGTACCGTAGTTGTATGCACAGATACATTCAGGAGGAAATGGAGTTCCTTGACATCTCCTCGTTTGGTACGACATATTGGTATGCTGCCAAAATTGAGCAAAAATTCAAACAGAAAAAGTGGGACTTTGGATCTGCGAATCAGAAGCAAGGGAAAGGTGCCTCCAAACCACTGAACCAAGGACACAGCCAAGGCATGGCGATTCAAGAAAACTTTCCAAAGCCGTAAGCAAAGAGCAACACTGCAAAACCGAAGAAGGAAGCGGGAAAGTTGTGCGAGTTCCATAAGAGCCCCACTCACAACACAAGTGAGTGTCGAGCTAAGCAGTCATTGGTGGTTGAGATAAAGGCTTCTGAATTAGATGCATACTTCGACACTGAATCAGAACCCGAGAAGGGGAATGACAGAGGGAAGAATATTATCAATGCAGAGCCCAATGCCGTCGTTGCCACAATGAAGATCCAAAAGGAAGAACAAGAAGATTCAGAGGAGGAGGAGCATATTTTCCATTCCCAGATGTGGGTAAAGGGTTCCCCACTACAGTTCATTGTCAACAGTGGGAGCCAAAAGAACTTGATTTCAGTAGAGGTCGTGAAGTGGTTTGGTTTACCGACCATAGCACACCCATAGCTGTACACCATTGGGTGGCTTCACCAAGGATGAGATCTCTGGGTCAGCCAACAGTGCCACCTTCCCTACAGCATCAAGCCCTTCACCGATGAGGTATTATGTGATATTTCTCCTCTTGATGTTTGTGATGTATTATTAGGTCAACCATACTTATGGAAGCGACATGATGTGTATGAGTCCCATCCTTGCACTGTTATTATTACGTTGGGAAATAATTTGTACAAGATACCAGAAATACCACCCCTTGCTGCTATCTCTTTGGTTACTGCAAAACAATGCAGTAAGCTCATTTCCAAAACTGGGAAGTTTGTTTTCTTGATGATCTGCCCTCAGGGCAAGAAGAATATCGTGGCCACAACCTCTAGAGATGGCCCCTCTGCATGACAACAACAAATGGACAAGGTCGTGGAGGAGTACCGGGACATATTCACCTCACCCGTCGGGGTGCCTCTCCACTATCAGGTTAAGCACCCCATCGATCTAACCCCAGGTGCGTCGTTTCCCAATGGACCGATCTATCGACGCTCTATTCTGGAGAATGATGAAATCAAGAGGCAAATTTAGGAGCTGCTACAGAAGGGTCACATTCGACCAAGTTCATCGCCCTATGGGATCCCAATCATGTTCGTACAAAATAAGGATGGGACTTGAAGACTCTGTATTGACTATTGGGTGCTGAACAAGATCACTGTCCGGAATAGGTACTCGATCCCACGGATTGATGACCTCCTGGACCAGCTTAAAGGGGTGAAATATTTTAGAAAGATCAACTTAAAGTTTGGGTATCACCAGGTATCGATCGAACAGACTGATGTGTGGAAGAGTGCCTTCAAAGCCAAGGAGGGCCTTTTCAAATGGTTGGTCATCGCCATCAGAAGTGGTCCACATATCTACAACAGTTTCATTTGAACATCAAGTACAAGAAGGGAAGCACTAATAATGTTGCAGACTGCCTCAACCGACCACCGATCGTGGCGATAACGACTGTGCTCAACTCTTGTGGGCACAAGACTTCTGATTGGCCGCTTCTCTATAGGAGCGATCTAGAATTCACCCACACATACCAGACGCTCCTGGAGGGAAACCCAGTTTCAAAATTTCAACTCTAGGATGTACTACTATGTCACATGGGATACCTTTGTGTTCCTTCAAGCGAGCGTGCCAAGATGATTTGGGAAGCACACTACAGTTGGGTCACTGGGCATTTCGGGGTCGAGAAAATAGTGGCAGTACTGCAGAAGTATTTATATTGACCGAACCTTCGACAGGACATCGGGAAGTACATTCGATCCTGCACTGCCTGCGCCATTTCCAAACCATCCATCAAGAAGCAAGGCCTCTATACTCTGTCGCGTACCCCTAGTCGACCTTGGGAATCCATCTCCATGGATTACATGTTAGGCCTTCCTTCTACTAAGCATGACAATGACTATGTGTTTGTGGTCATTGACAGATTCTTAAAGATGGCCATAATGGCGGCCTGCAAGAAGAATATCACAGCAGAAGCCACTGCTAAACTCTTCTTTGAACGAGTGTGGATACACTTTGGGATCCCACAGTCTATAATCTCAGACCGGGATAGCAGGTTCCTTAGTACATTTTGTTCTATCCTATGGTCAATGCTAGACACCAAGCTCGCAAAGTCCATAGCTTTCCATCCCCAGACTGATGGCCAGAAAGAGGTCGTCAACAGGATGATCGTACACATTTTGTGCATGTACAACTCAAAGCATCCCCACACATGCAATGAGAGCCTCCCCTATGTACAACACAACTATAACTGAGCCCTCCACAACTCAAGCAACCATAGCCCCTTTCAAGTGGGCTTGGGATTCCAGCCACTATTTCCCATTGACGTAGCCATGCCATTTGCAGCTACTCAGGCTAATTCAGCTCATATCCAGTCTGAGGTTTCCAAGTCAAACAACTTCATTGAGCGCATTCAGCACATTCGCAGCGACATGATCAACATTGGGTGCAACACAACTTCCAGGTGGGCGAGAAAGTGTGGCCACATCTGTAGAAGGAGTGCCTTACTGGACCCCACCGCAAGATTTGCCCGCTCCAATATGGGCCATACACCATCACCAAGGCTGTCGGGGACAATGTCTTCGAGCTCAGTATTCCACCATTCCTTGGTTTGCACCCAGTGTCCAATGTGGATCTCTTTCGGCCTTACTTTCCACCTCTACTGGACACATCAAACGTGGCAGAACAACTCACACCAACAGAGTTAAACCCCGACTGTATGGAACAAGTCACAACTAATCGGATTATGGACACATAGGTCAAGAACACCCACCAACGGAAGATCCAACTATATCGAGTTGTCAAAGTAGGCCAACTTCTTCACGAGGGAAAGTGGCTCACCAGGGACCAAGTTCAACAAAAGTTTCCTCATCTCATGGAGGAACTCAATGCAATGGGGACCATTGCTTCCTAAGGGGGGAGGAATGATCCAGGAGGATATTGGTGGCCACCCACCTATTCCTCTTGGACCCCGACCATTGTTTCTTTCAGTTTTCTAGTTTCCTTAATTGTAGCAGAGTTTACTATTTTTGGCAGTTTTCGGGTCCTAAACTTCTAGAGGCGTTTTGAGGCCCTAAACGACGTTTTTTTGGCATCAAATGCTTTGACAAATATGAGTCTATTCTAGACTTGATATTTGTCATTTATAGATGTAGTCCTTAAACATATCTTTCTAACGATGTATCATGCGTGTCAAACAGAGGTAGTATGCTAAAGTTACAACCCTGGGAAATTGATGTACCAAGTTACCCAATGGGGCCCACATTAAGGCGTTTCACCTCCTAGGGTTAGGTTTTTGGATGTGTAGGGTTTCCATTGTTTCTCAATAATATATAGGCCCTCAAGCCTCATTTTAACACAGAGTTTAGAGGCATGTAGCCGCCACATCTCTTCTCAGAGATAAGCTGCCAGCACTCTAGCTAGTTTATTTCCATTTTGTATGTAAACCAGTTTGAGTTATTGATTAATGAAACAAAGTGTTATTTCCACCGCATATTTGTTTCTATGGTTATTTAGTATTCAATTGCATTCTTGTATAAATCCAGATCAAACTATGACCTCCATCCCATCATCCCATAAGAGAGATATAAAATAAAATCCTTCTTTTGGTTGATATAAAACAAAATCATCCTGCTCTACAATTTGCATTGGCATTGTCCTCTATACCAAATTTATTTGTTAAATTTGTATTATTATTTATGTTTGTTATATAAAAATATGAACCCAAAGATGTCAAGTGGGGGCATGTGATACATGGAACTCAAATAGTATCATATCAGTGGGAATCTGGCATAGAAATTCTTGTTGAAAGCGACATGATTTCAACCATTTAGGTAGTTTCAAAACACGACATTTAGTCCAAAAAAGATATTTTTGATTTCTGAAATTGTAGAACTGAACAAATTTCAATATCCACATAGGATTTTGATTGGACTTAGGAAAAAAATAGGCCTGAATAACCAGCTGACTTGATGGCTCATTATCCCATACCATCAAGTGGGTCCAACATTTTGTAAAATAAATTATGGACATGTATTTCACAACATATCAAGAAAAGCATCTTATTGAAATTCGTTAAAAAAATTTGTGCTTAAGTTGTATGCCACATTGTATGCTTATTCATGCACATAGAGTGGTGTTTATTTTAACAAGTATGTGAACACAAATTTTGATGTTTGTAAAAGTTAAAATTTATTGATACTAATAAATATAACATTTATCACTATTATAATTAATGTGTTAAATTAAATTAAATATCAATGATTGATTTAAAACAAATCAATCAAGTTACATGGTGTTTGGGTGTGGTGGATGGTTTTCAATTACCAATGGTATTTTTTATGGTTTTGGAATGTTTGATTGTATTTTTCCATGGTATTGGATAAAGGGGGTTACAGAACATGGTTTTCACATGGTTTTCACTCTGTGATGGTATTATTCCATGCTATTGGAGATATATCAAGAATAACAGGAGAAGCAAGGCACATTATCAAGAATGGTTGATGAATTATTATTGTATTGGGGTTGCTTAGGATTATCTTTGCTTGGTTGATGCTCCCCTTTCATACCAAGAGGGTAATGGGCCCCTCATTTCAACGATAGTTGTGTATTTAGCTAGTCACTAAGGAGGAACGTACTCATCCTTTTTCACTAATAATACTGCATATATTTTGTTAGAATAATCAACCCATAGTTTACCCATTTAGACATTAATTTAATTATTTTTGTCTTATTAACCTAGTTCATGTGTCCCACCTTATGCAAGTTGTCTTTTACCTATCCATAGTGGTCAAACTTGCCTCATTTGACTCATGTAGTGCATGGGAAATCCCAAGGAATCAAATTTTCTTTATTCCTGGCCTCCTAGGCGCCCTTCTGCTTTTTCTGCTTTATTCCCTGCTTTTTCAGTGTTTTAAGGCAAATAGAAAAGCTAGACTAGGTGAGGTGAACTAGTTTTTTGTCCTCTTCATCCTCCACTCTTTTCTCCATGCAAAAGCATGTATGATCTGCCATTCCACCACTCTTTAGCTTTCCTAAGCCATTTTTCTAATTCGTGAGCTCCATGACAGATTTGGGATCAGCTTTTTACACCTATGGGGGGTTTGCTTATTTTTAGCAAGCCTGCTTTATGCTAGATTCGAATTGCTCATCATGCATTCGAATCCCTAATGTATGTTATTTATTCAGAAACCTATGTTATTACAGGGTTGGCTATTGTACACTAATCTAATATAGTTTAGTGTTCAGCTCCAATTTTCAGTCTCTTTGTGAGTGATTTTGCATGATCAATTGTTAATTGTCATGAGTAAAATTAATCTATCACCTGGTTCAATTTCCACATGGTATCAGAGCCATTGTAGATTGTTTCTCTCCTTCAAAAATTGTTTTGCAGGTTCGACATCAGTGACTGGGAGCCTTCTACTGACAGTCGGGACATATTTTCTAAGCTATGGATCAATCACAGAAAACTATCTCGACTCCCTTCAATTTCTTTGAATGGAAAGCAGATATGGAGATACTGTTGAGAGTGAAAGGCCTCTACAGGGTGACTATGGCAACAGAAGCAGAGCCCAATGCAGCTGCAGAGAATATAAAATGGCACAACAGGAGGGATGAGGCTTATGGCCTCCTGTGTCTGAGTATTTTCAGAGACCTCCTTTTCCATCTTGATGGATTGACATCACCGAATGAAGTATGGGAGAAGCTTGCTGATCTTTTTGGAAAGATAGATGAGATGAGGGGACATCAAATCGAAAATGAGATGATTTCTCTGAGTCCAACAAGCTTTGAATCCCTGCAGTTATATTTCTCCAAGTTCAAAGCACTAGTTTTGCAGCTGAAATAGTGTGGTATCGAAAAGAAAGATGATCAGCTCGTACTGTCCATCCTCTCGAAGCTAGAACCTGACTATTCAGTGTTTGTTTCGACCTTCTATGCCACAAAACTGACAGCTCGAACCTGGAAGATGCCTAGCCTTGCAGATTTCATGGAATCTCTCACACAAGAACAAGACAAGCTGGTGATGATGGGCACCATCAAACCATCCAAAGATCAAGCTTTGATTGCTGGAGATTCGAAGGGGGATTCAAAAAGCAAAAACAAAGCTAAAAATCCACCTGAGCAAAAGAGAGACAAGAAACAGTCTCCGGAGGATCCACAAGGTCCCAAGAAGAACTACCAGAAGAAGAAAAACAAAGGTGAAATGAACAAGTGCGCATACTGCAATAAGGGCAATCACTCTGAAAGCTCTTGTATGAAAAAGCAGATAGACATGCTGACCCAACTCCTGGAGAAGAATGGCATCCCCCTTCCAGAAAGCTCAAAGAAGAGAGAAGGAGGATCAAGTTCAGATGACAGAGAGAGAGTTCATTCTCTAGTTGCTGGCACATCAAGCTCACCCAGTTTTATCATTGATTCTGGAGGTTCAAGACACATGGTTTCGACTAAGGATGCCTTCTCCTCACTGGACAAGTCGAAAGGACCATCTATAGTACTGGGAGATGACTCTCTCACTGAAAGTTTAGGCAAAGGAAGGATAGATCTTGATCATGGTCAGTTTAGCAATGTGTTGTATGTGCCTAGTCTTGCCTCCAACCTCCTATCAGTGTACCAGATGACCCATACTGGGTGTCCTAAGAAGGTCATATTCTCCCCCGATGAAGATGAGATCACAGATATCTCAAGTGGTAGAGTCATTGCAAAAGGAGTTGCAAATCATGCTCAAAAGGTATACATGTTCTCACACTTCCTACCTTACTCAAACCCCTCTGCTCTTCTGATTCATGCTAATGAAGCAAGCAAGCTTTGACATGAAAGATTTGGACACCTAAACTACAAATATCTTTCTGATCTTAGTGAAAAAGAGATGGTCATAGGGTTTCCCAAGATAAAATTTTCCAAAGGAGTCTGCCAAGGTTGTATCCTAGGAAAACACCTAGAGCACAAATTTGAGAGAGCTAGTCATGAGAGAATCTCTGCACCCCTCGAGCTGATCCATAGTGATGTTGCTGGCCCATTCCCTCATATGTCCATCAGTCAGGCCAAATATGCATTGACCTTTATTGATGACTTTTCCAGGTATTGCTGGGTTCACTTCCTGAAACACAAGTCTGAAGTTTTTGGCTTATTCAAAGTCTTTAAGGCTTTGGTTGAAAACCAGTCTAGAAGGAAACTCAAGGCCTTCAGATCTGACAATGGTGGTGATTATGTCAAGTATGAGTTTATTAATTATTGTACAGATGCAAGTATTTATATGCAGCATTCCATCCCTTACACACCACAACAAAATGGTGTTGCTGAGAGGAAGAACAGATCACCGAAGGAGATGGCAACATGCATGATGGAGGCCAAAAATTTGCCACCAAAGTACTGGGATGAAGCTATCAAATGTGCAGCCTATATTCAGAATAGGGTGCCTCACAAACAGCTTGATGGCATGACTCCCTTTGAAGCATGGAGTGGGCACAAGCCAGATGTGACCCATTTCAGGAATTTTGGCTCAAAGGCTTGGGCTAGAATTCCAACAGAGAAGAGGAAGGCTTTGCAGCCCCAAAGCCAAGAGTGTCTTTTTGTTGGATACTCTGAAGATTCAAAAGGGTACAAGTTTTTAAATTTGAGCACAAATAAATCCTTCATCGAAAGGTGTGTTCAATTTGAAGAAGAACCCCTTGCAGCAGTGGAAGTTGGTGAAGCCTCTTCACCACCTGAACCTCAAGAAGTAAGTAAAGAGTTTGTTGAACATGCTGATTCTGATTTGTCTGATGGAGATGAGTTTATTGCAGACCCTAACAGCCCTACAAGGCCAAAATGGGCAGCCAAGACACTACATGCAGCAGGTGAGCTAGCTGGGGATCCCAATGACCCAAGGAGGACTAGATCTCAATTTGATAGTGGTCTGTGCATGAAGGATCCTATGTTTTCTGAAAAATGCTATTTGATGGTGGAGTATGATCCTAAAACATATGAATAAGCAGCAGGAGATCCAAGATGGAAAACAACCATGAAGGAGGAGTTCAGTTCACTCCATAAGAGCAACACATGGGAACTAGTGGATCTTCCCACAGGGAGAAAACTAGTACAGTGTAAGTGGGTCTATAAGACCAAATTTGCTGCTGATGGTTCACCACTGAAGTATAAGGGCAGATTGGTATCCAAGGGCTACTCACAAGTTCATGGCATAGATTACAATGAGACTTTTGCCCCAGTGGCAAAAATGGATTCTATCAGGCTAGCCTTAGCCATTGCAGCCTCAAGGCAATGGGAGGTACATCACATGGATGTAAAATGTGCCTTCCTGAATGGGGATCTCACTGAGGAGATATATATGCAGCAGCCTCAATTTTTTGCTACTAACCCTTCTCTTGTGTGTAGGTTGAGAAAGTCATTGTATGGGCTAAAGCAAGCCCCCAGGGCTTGGTATGCCAAGATCGATAGCTTCTTGCTATCACTGAATTTTGTTTGGTGCAAATCAGATCCAAATGTCTATTTGAATTTAGTGAATGCTTCATTAATGATCATTGTGTTATATGTTGATGACCTCCTCATTACAGAAAGCTCATAGGCTAAGATTGCTTCCTTAAAAGGAGCTATGAACCAAGCCTTCTCCATGACAGATTTGGGGCTCTTAAGTCAATTTTTGGGGCTTGAGATTGCTCAAACCAAAGATGGAATCAAGGTGCACCAGTCCAAATATGCCTTGGACTTGTTGAACAAATTCAGAATGAAGGATTGCAAAGCAAGCAAAACTCCTTTCCTTTCAGCAGTGAAGCTAGAAGAAGCTGATTCTTCACCTATGGTAAACAATACACTGTATAGGCAATTGATTGGATGTTTGTTGTATTTGACACATACTAGACCTGATATTTTTTATGCAGTAAGTGTGGCTTCTATATTCATGGATCAGCCTCAAGAGATCCATTGGAAAGCAGCCAAAAGGATCCTTAACTTTGTTCAGGGAACAGGGACACATGGGATCTTCTATAAAGCAAAATCTGATCTTGATTTGATTGGATTTACTGATAGTGATTGGGCAGGTGATAGCATAGACAGAAAGTCCACATCAAGATATGTGTTCATGCTTGCAGAAGGGCCAATCAGCTGGTCAAGCAAGAAACAGAGTGTGATTGCGCTCTCATCTACAGAAGCAGAGTACAGAGGAGTTGTTAATGCAGCAACTCAATGTTTATGGTTGCAGGGTTTACTTGGAGAGTGTGGCTTCGAACCAGAGTACTCAACTACCATCTACTGTGATAACCAAAGTACCATTCGAATCTGCAAAGATACAGTTCAGAAGCAGAGAACCAGACACATTGAGATCCATATGCACTACATCAGATAGCTTGTGCATGATGGCACCATTCACCTACTCTTCTATTCATCTTCAGAACAAGTAGCTGATATCTTCACCAAAGTATTTTGTGAGAAGACCTTCAGCAATCTCAAATCACTACTGGGGATTGCCGATCATGCTGTGAAGCATGAGTGAAGACAAGATTCTACAATTTTGTTTTACAGTCCATGTTTAAGGGAGGATTTTCCCAAGTTGGTTTTGCCTCTTTCCTTGTTTAAATGGACATGCAATACGTAAAGGGTGACTAAGCCTTGTTGCTAGGCCCTATAATTTTCTGATATATTACTCATAAGTCAAGCTTAAGGGGGGGTGTTAGAATAATCAACCCATTGTTTACCCATTTAAACACTAATTTAATTATTTCTGTCTTATTAATCTAGTTCATGTGTCCCACCTTGTGCAAGTTGTCTTTTACCTATCCATAGTGGTCAAACTTGCCTCATTTGACTCATGTAGCGCATGGGAAATCCCAAGGAATCAAATCTGCTTTATTCCTGGCCTCCTAGGCGCCCTTCTGCTTTTTCTGCTTTATTCCCTGCTTTTTCAGTGTTTTAAGGCAAATAGAAAAGCTAGACTAAGTGAGGTGAACTAGTTTTTTGTCCTCCTCATCCTCCACTCTTTTCTCCATGCAAAAGCATGTATGAGCTTCCATTCCACCACTCTTTAGCTTTCCTAATCCATTTTGCTAATTCGTGAGCTCCATGACAGATTTGGGATCAACTTTTTACACCTATGGGGGATTTGCTTATTTTTAGTAAGCCTGCTTTATGCTAGATTCGAATTGCTCCTCATGCATTCGAATCCCTGATGTATGTTATTTATTCAGTGACCTATGTTATTACAGGGTTGGCTATTGTACACTGATTTAATACAGTTTAGTGTTCAGCTCCAATTTTCAGTCTCTTTGTGAGTGATTTTGCATGATCAATTGTTAATTGTTGTGAGTAAAATTAATCTATCACCTGGTTCAATTTCCACATATTTTATGTAAATTGTAAGTCCTTCCATTTTTAGTGACCATGCATGTGTTTGGATGAACTATTTTCCTAGCAATCTTACCAGGAATTTCAATAATAAAGTTGTGGGTTTGATGCTTGAAATTCCATGAGTTATGAAATTATTTTAACAGCCTTTACATGATCATGCAAACTTCCATATCATATAATAACATATTTGTAATTGTCTTCAGCAAATTGTATGTCTCTTTTCTATATGTTTCCATGTCTATGCTCAATGTGTTGAAATATTGACTAACTTTTATATTTTGAAGCATATCTCAAGAATCTAAGATTTGATTCAACTTCTGGAAATTTCAAGTACGTGGGACACTACAAAGCCCATCCCCAACATTTTTTTCATAATTCATGAGTGTAGGTTATGTTTGGGGTGTTCTTGAAAAATCGCTACCTAGTTGGTCTAGCAAATCTCACTAGTTTTGGTTGTTGTTGTTATAGACTGACTTATGATTATGCAATAAAAAAAAAAAGACCAAATCCAAAATCTATAAAGAAGATTGTATTGTACCCCACTTTCATATCTTGTATTTGACCCCCTTTAAATTTATTAAAATCAAGTCGAAAACAAGAAAATTGTGCAGTCCCGAATTGTGAAATCTCAATTCTGGAGCCACAATTGGCCAAATTGACCTCTATATTTTTTTGTAGACATTCTTACTAAAGAATCTATTATAATAGTCATGACAGACTTGTTCTAGAACCATTCCTTGAGTTCCATAGCCTCCTACTCGTATGGAATTCAATTTTTAGTGTCTTTCTCTTGACTAGTACAAAATCAGAGATAAGTGACTAGGTGACTAGAAAATTTGGTGACCACCATTTTTTTCAAGTGATAAATGACTAAAATTGTCCAATTTTAAGTGATCCAACTAAAAATTACTAAGATAGATGACTAATTTAGTTATAGGATAAAATATACGACTAGATAACAAGTGGCTAAAATAAAAATAACTGACGTAAATGTCTAATTTAGTCACATGAATATGAACATGACAAGATAACAATGAATAAGAACATGAATTAGTCGCTTATGTTTGTCATTTTTTATTATGTCACCCCAACAATGGAAAAAAACCATTTTGACAAGGAATTTGTACTATTTACTTAATTTTAATGTTGTAAATGGATTTAGAGACCCGAGTGATGTTAATTGTGTCACTCGAAAATGGAAAATTGTAATTTTAATGATAAAATCTCAGGATTTTCTAAATTTTACATTACAGAGGGGTCTCTAAATCCATTTGTAGTGTGTTTTTTTTGTAAGTAAAAGTCATCATATTATATTAAAAACAAGGAGAGTCATTACAAAATATCATTACAAAGCCCTTCGATGTCTCATGGTATAAAAAAACTATCCCTTCATCCATAATCCCGACACAAAGATCTCTTACCCATAGCCCACCAAAATTGAAATTGAAGATATAGACTCAATCACCACCAACCCAGAGCCTACAAATGCTAGCAATAATCCCCCAAAACCACCCATAAACAGAATAGACCCATGTTGTTACCTTTCTACATTACAAGCAGAAAAAAACCCAACAAAAACGCCTTTACATCTAGACCTAAAGAAGGCCAACATCAAAGAAAAAAACAAGAGGCTGATAACACAGCCCATCCTAGGCCAACCACTAGCTAACTTAGAGAAGAATATAGGTAAGGTAATGCCCATCACCATGGCTGGTGGCAGTTACATCTAACTTCGGCTCACTAGAGGGAGCGGAAGAAGGGTACTGAAATCCCAAGCATGAGATGAGGAAATCCACGTTCGATTCCACTCGTTGGATGACCGCTGAGATAGAGAGCCTCCATGGATCCTGAATGTTACCTCCCTATGTTGCATTAGCCCTGTCCTAATCAACATGACCAACCAGATTCTTCATTATCCAGTAAATAACCATTGTTTTCTCATACTTGCTCACACAACCAACTGTGTGTCCTCGCTCAAGGATCCATTCCTCGGCCTTTTTGCACTGCTCATGAAGCTTTTGACGATCCAGTTCCTGCCAGAGATTCTTCTCAATTTCTGCTATGTGATTCTGAATGTCTAGGGGCAATTCTAATTCACAAATATGAGATTCCAAAAGAGCCTATTTTTTTATCCCTAGAGACCCACTCTAGGATTTCCTACTGATCAAGAATCCTTTTTCCCCGATTCTTACTACCATTTTAATCACACCAGCACAATTCAGAAAAAAGCCAGAATTTTGCACAGGAAATAGAAGGGAAACCACACAGCATGATCATAATTCTCACTCCGCCACCCTGCTTCTGAATAAATAGCAGCTTCCTACCATTAGTCACCATTTTCATATGCCACACTATTATGTTTCCTTTCCCTACCACTATCCTTAAGCGGATATTTCCCTTCCATCATTTAACATTATCACTTACAGACTCCATGTCACTTCATACCTTAAACCGTTGTCTAAGCACTTTATTAGGGACACGACAAATGTTACTAAGGAGGCTCCTGGTCATCACTTAAGCTAAGCGATCCTCACCACACGGATCCACGTACTCGCATGATCTTCCACATGCAGGGTGTACCAACCCAGAAGACACCTGGATATTTTCCATGTCCTAAGCTACAAGAACCCTACACCTTTCCCGCTCCATCAAATCAGGGATCATGTCCCAATCCGCCGCTCTTAGGGTCCTACGTGTGTCAGAGCCTAGGTTTTCCAATCTATTCACAAATTGTTTTCCGTTACATCTCACGTGGGAAAACCTTGCTGATAACCTGTTCATTAGGAGGTTTCATAGGAGTTCTAAACGCCCTTCCAAAATCCATGAACCCACAACCTTGCAAATCCTGGTGGCACTCTATAATTTATTTTCCATGTTGATGAGGATTTGAGATTCTCCTTCCACTAGCACCAACATATTGTTGTTTTCCATTACCCATTCTAGGCCCTGCAATAGCCCCTCTATTTATGTTTTGTTCTTGGTCTCCAATCCAAGGAAACCATAACCAAAGTCTCTTATGGCTCCCCACTGGTATTGAATAATGAATCCATAACCCACCAGACTTGGATTACCCTTAGACGCCCCATCGAAGTTGAGTTTGGACAAGCCCTCTAGAAGAGGGAGCCATCTATCTACACTCTGCGAGGTCCTTTATTGTTTTTCACTTTCCAGTTCCTCATTTAAAGAAATATTGAAGCCCTAGGCTTGTAGGATGTGCCTCTCACAACCAGCCGAATCCCAATCGACTCTCTCCCATTTTTCCATGAGAATCATTTCTGTCATTTTACGGGAAATACTTTACCAAAATCTGCTAACTCTGGTCTTTTGGGACAAACTAGTAGTTACATTCTCGCCGCCCGCTAAAGATTATTATTCTCCCGTCTGACAGAATCTGATCAGTAGCATACCATCACCTCAAAGCCATCCATTTTGGGTCTTCTGTCCAATCGCCAAAATCGCAGGAAGAATTGAATGTCCTTACAGCTAGATCTCCATCGTTGAAGCCACCTGTCTAGATCAGGTACCCGTCAGGAGACAACGCCCCAAAGGAACACTATATGTCTGTCTAAATTTGAAGAGGTCGAACCTTATTGTTCTTGACATTGTATTCAATGGAATGTGCCTAGCAATCTATTTGGAAAACTTGATCTGTGGGATCGATCCGACATTTCCCAAACGACAAAGATATGTTGGATGGGCCGAAATCAGTGTGATCTAAGATGATCATCTTGTTGTTGGGTAGGAGTGCCATGTGCATGGTGGAGACACGAGAGTTCTTTATCAAGACGTTCCATTTCCCACCTTCGCCTTGCGTTTCTACTGCTGCTAGCACTAAAAGCAAGAAAAACAAGAACAATGTACGCATTATAAAATAAAAGAATACATACTTTCTTGAATTGGATTTCAGTAAATCCCAGTGTTCTGTTATAAAAGCCGAATGTTCTTTTATGGCAAAATCTTTCTTGCTGGTTGTTGTTAAAATTCAAACAGTTTTTATCTCAAAAGTAAGAAAACAATTTAGATCAAAAGCTTTTCTAATCAAAAGCTCTCACTCAGATTACTTGTGAGTAAGAACTCTTTGTTTAGAACAATTGAACAAGATACTTATCATACACACTGAATTTATAACTTTATATCTAAAAATATAGCCGTTGTGAATTCTTGTTTTTTTTCCTGAGAACAACAATTGTGAATTCTAAATAATAAATGGATGATTATCTATGTAATAAGAAGTAATGATGTGAATGTTTTAAACCTTGAACCAATGTTAAAATTACTTATCATATACTATACTTATGAGTCTTTTGAACGTTACACTATAGGATGGAAACCCCATTTTATAATGTCCGCAATATCATAATTTGAAGAATCACGCTATAACTCAAAGAGTTGTTGGAATTAAGGTAATTTAAGGATGGCGTGTAACACAAGAGATTCTTGAGGTAATGAACGGTGGCTTGTATGTGTGGGACAAATAAAAAATATTTATTTTACATAACATGGACAGGGCAAGATATGTTGAAAAATGAAAGTTTCCATAAAAAAATTATGGAAAATCTAGAGGACCTTAACATTATGAAGGTATGTATCAATACCTTGTGTAGAAATAAAAAATTCTATCTAAGAAATAGAACTTTGTCCAATCACATTTTTTTTAGTTTTAATTGTATTTGATTACTACTTAGAATATTTAATATTTTGTGAAATATGTACAGCAAGGTTATTACTAGTTTTGTTGAAGAATCAATGGAGATCAAGTTATAATTTAGATACATCAGCACAAAATGTGAAAGGTGAGGATGGAACAAGTCATAAGGTTTTTATTTTTAGAACTTCGTTGAGTTTAAGTTGAGAGTATAGATGAATACCTTCTACAGAAATTAAAAATCTCAAATAAGAAATAGAACTTTGGCCAAATACATATTTTTTGGTTTTAGTTGTAGTTTATTAAGATGTAGAATATCCAACACTTTGAAAAATATGAAGGACATGTTAATTGCAAGTATTGTTGAAGATCAAGAAATAATCTAGATAAATAATCACAAATGACCATATTGAGGATGGAAAATGTCATTAATGTTAGTTTTTATGTAATTTCACTATGTTTGAGTTGATGTTTGAGTTTATGAATGGGCGTCCCTAGTAAAGACTCCATTCATCATCATAGTCGAAATAAAGTTGCAATAGGTATAAAAGAGTATAGTGAGGCTAAGTATATAGGGTGTTGGAGAAATAACAATTAGGGATAAGTGGGTCAAAATAAATTTTTTAAATAACTAAGTTCATAAATAAATGGAATAATTAATTAAATTAGCTAGTAATATAATTAATAAAGAAAGGAATGAGTAGAGATGAGGAATTTTAACCAGTAGAATGATAGGAGGAGGTGGTTAAACATATAAATATGAAATATGTAATCCTATAACCATGAAACAATTTAGACTCATAAATTAGTTGAATATGAAAGGTAACTATATATATGAGAAAATTTATTTCTAGGCATAAAAATATGAGGTGAATCAATTGAATTTAAAATGCGTGGGTATCTATCTAGAAGAAGTGGCCATCATAAAAAATTATAAATGCGTTGGTTAAAACCAAATGATTGGGAATTAGATTGATAAGGAGTAGGTATGAGAAAGTTGTGGTTGTGGTCTAGAATGTCACAGTTATTAACGCATATTTTGAGTGTTAGAGTAATATATGAGTGAAATCTCATTAGTTTATTAATTTTCCCTAAAGAGAGGGGTTTCTGGGGTAATTTCTATGCAATGTGTCAACATGTTGTGTTTCATTGTCTTATGTTTAATGTGCTTAACTATATGAATCAATTTGAAAACCTATTGTAATGAGTATTAAAGAGAAACTATTGGTATATGAGGGTTTGGCTTGGTCCTAGATCTAGTGGATACCTATTGTAGTGTAATATTTATGTAAACATTGATTTATAGTTAGAATAGGTAACACATCAAGGATGCAAATTGAAAAGTTTAATGGAATGAATTTCGAGCTTTGGAATATTGAAATTTTGAGCGAGAGTTGGTGTATTTCCTTGAGAAGCTTGACATGTCCACGTAATGCCACAACACACGATTGTTGACATAATTGAAGAGAATTGATTTATTCTTGGTGAAAATGAATAGATTACCGTTAAGCATGAGGTGGACGAACAGATAAATATTGCTCTTGTCTAAACCTAACGTTTTGTGTAGGAATGGAAACTCACAAAATGAGTTTCGCTAGTCCTTTAGGACAAAAACGTAGTTTAAATGCCATCACCCTCCAAAGATGATTATTATCCCTTCTTGCAAAATTTGATTAGTAGCGTACCATTGCCTCAGAGCCAACCCCTCTGGGTTTTCGGTCCAAGTACATAAATCACATGAGGATTTGAATGTCCTAATGAATCAATCTCCGTCGTCGAATCCACCGGTCTCGATCAGGCATTCGTTGGGCAACAACGCCTCGGAGGTACATCATGTGTCTGTATGAATTTGAAGAGGGGGGAACTTGTTATTCTCAACATCATATTCGATGGAATGAGCCCAACAATCAATATAGAAAACTTGATCTTTGGGATTGATCCAACATTTCCCAAATGACAAAGAGATCTTGGATGGGCCAAAATCAGTGCGGTCAAAGATGACAATTTTGTTTTTTGTAGGAGGGCCATGTGCATGACAGAGACTATGAGGGTGTCACCTAGGGACCAATATGATATCACGTTCGTTCATATTGGGGGGTTAAAAATCAAAAAATTCTAAAACAATATATTGGTGGTATATTAAGGGTAAAAGGGGTTTTTTTATTTACTATATAAATATCCAATATGATGGGGCATATTTTATTTTAAAGGGTTTACCGCACCTCTACCATAAACCTGTCACAAGCCTACATGATGCTACATCATTTTTTCTCCATTGTTTTTTCTGGATTTGGAGGACGGTTTCTCTCGTGCCTGCACCTCTACCATAAGCCCGCCACAAGCCTGCATGATGCTGCATAGGGTTTTTCTCTATCATTTTTTATCCATAATTTTTTTTTGGATTTGGAGGGCAGTTTCTCTGGTGCATAATAGTGTTGGAGGAGGGCGGTTTCTCTGGTGCATAACAGTTTTGGAGGAAGGTGTTTTCTTTGGTGCATAGATTTTTTTTTCCACCATTTTATGGATTTGGTCGTGGGTTTGTGGTGGGTTTGTAGTGTTGGAGGAGAGCAGTTTCTCTAGTGCATAGTAGTGTTGGAGGAGGGAGGATTCTCTGGTGCATAGCATTTTTTTCCACCTTTTTTTGGATTTGGTCATGGGTTTGTGGTGGGTTTGCAATGTTCGAGAAGGGAGGTTTCTTTGGTGCATAGCAGTGTTGGAGGAGGCACGCTGGAGGAGGGCACACATAGCCACCACATAGCAGTGTTGGAGGTAAGGGATACTATGTTTAAGCCTCTGATTAAAAATGGCACTTAATTCTTTTCTTTGTTGGGGCTCTGTTCCACATAGCTTAGTCCTTTATATAACTTCTGTCAAGACTTTTAGTGATTCCTCGCTGGCCGACTGATGGCTTACATATCATGTTGTTAACACCTAATGTGAGGCAGTTCAATTAAAGAGAAGGGATGGGTAATTTTTTATGTGCCCATCAGTGGGGAAGTTCCTGCCCCGTTTGATCCGCAAGTGTCTCCATGCCTTTACCTTTAGTGAATTCGACTCCCACTACTCAACCAACTGTTTATGGAGTTGGTGTTTCTGGCTTAAACTTGCCAAATCTAAGCATTCCCATGCCAACATCTACCTTTTCTTTTGGCGGTGGAAGTGCAACCATTGTTAACTTTGGATGTGGGTTTCTATCTCTTTTCAGTATTCCATTTAGTGGTGCTATTTTCCCAAATGTAGGGTTTCCTTAGGTGGGGTTTCCCTCCCTTTAATCTACCATATTCCCAATATACGCAGGTGCCTCGAGGTAGTAATGTGCTTCTTGGAATGTTCTTGTGACATTAGTTAGATGCTTGTGCTTCTTGGGGACTCGTCCAAGTCTAATAAAGCTACTAGCAATGCTGTAAGTGTTCAAGCCAAGCCAAATTGGTAAGGTCTCGTGTATGCATGGGTCTTCCTGTATTCAATCCACCCCAAAGGGATTTAAGTTTCTACGACTGACTAACCGCTGATTCCTTTACTGTCTTTCATTGTTGGAGCTATGTTCCCGTTGTGGTTCCTTTATTGTATTTAAAGTCTAGACAACTTTTAGCATGCTTTATTATGGTGGTTGAAGGGGGTGAGATTTTGTCTGCATGGTGATTGTATAGCATTTGACCACATCTTCTACTACACCTTCACAACAATATGAATATGTGCAGTCTAATTGTTTATTTCTCTTGCACTTTCATAGAGAATCCTTAAATGTTGCTTTGGTGCACCAGACATGGTTTATTTCTTAGTGCTAATAGCCTCTTTGGCAGCTTCTTTCCAAGAGCAGTATGACATAATATATAGGGTGCACTGTGCAAGTATTCTCAACATTTGTCCAAATCTGAAAAAATACTCGTGGAATCATTTTTATGCCTAATATTTGATTAAATAATCCTTTGGCATTGCAAACTCTTATGTGTCCAATGGTGTTAACGTTCTTTTTATTGCGGATGATGCATATTCTTAGCCGTTGCAATTGGATGTTATGAGCTAGAGTAGCATTATGTGCTCACAGTTATAAACTTGTGAGCCTCTATCATGATGCTAATAGGCGCCTACATTATACTGATTTATTTTTGTTGTTTCATGTATTTAATTGAGAGGGTGAAATTGTGAATCATAGTTTTAAATTTTAATTTTAAGCTATTGCATTGTAAGACAGATGTGATTGAGAGTTACAGAATTTTGTACTTGCTGTCATAATTCCCAGTTTAATCTTTAATGCAAATTTAAGTAAATACACTTTGTTGTTCGGGTTTTTAAATAGAATGCAGTGATTGTATAGTTCGGTTTTTAGTATATACACAGTCTATGGTTTCATATTTGTTTAGAGAGTTTTCTGATTCGTAGTTTAGGGTCTTTGTTCATAGGAAGTGTAGATCTGTGTACCAAGCAGTAAAATCTAACAATAGGCATGTACATCCTACTAATTAAATTATGTTATTTCATGTATTTATTCCCTCAAAGTATATAAAAAAAAATGGCTCTATATTTCATTGGAGTATGAATATAATCACCGCTTTTGGTTGCAATGATTCCTAGTTTGTAAATTCAGTTCATATCAGGTCTTTTATTATAGCAAATTATGGATTCACTTATGTGAATATAGGAAGAAAATCAGAGACCCATTACTACAACACGTGGGTACTTATAGCTTCTCTGAAATACCTGTTAAAAGTAGGAATTGAAAGCTACCTGAAAGGTTGACTCCTAAATGTTATTTCAAAATAATATACCCAGTGGCTACATGTCCTGTTGTTTATGGAAATTTCATACTATCTAATATGTTACATATTTCCCATTGCATGCAATAAATATTCATAGTATTTGAGTGGTTTATATTAATTTGGAAAGGATTTCTCGGTAAGGAACAACTTTTGTCAACTTTTGTCGCAGTATCGAAGCTAAGGTGTCAAGTGAAAATATAGGTGTGCCATATATTTTCTTGTTTTAAAATTGCTTCAAATTTCTATTAATGTAACAGTAATGTACATATACAGAAACATAAATGGGTAGTAAAGGAACACCATTAACATGCCTTAGAAGTTAGTGCCAGAACTTGAACTAAAAAAACCTGCAAGTATGGATCATGACACCAACAAAACAAACTACCAAGAGACTTTCCCTTGCAAATATCATAAAGAGCCCTAAAGGGAAGAGGCATGGTCTCAAAAAAAAATTGACACTAACCAAACCCCTCCCTCTTACTTAAAAAGTGCTTCATGTTGGATAATATTTGTTAGATTTTATTTGTTGCATTGGTAACTGTTTTCCTTTAGTAACTATAGGATATCTTTCCCCAAGGTTTTTGTGCACAGCAGTGAGGCATGTTGGATGAGGGTGAAGTAGTGGAGGAAGGGATGAGGTGCAACAATAAGTAGGACTATATAAATCATATCAGTCATCTAGGTGCGGTTTGGGATGCATGCATTAGAGAGCCAACATTAGATTTTTCTAGTTGTAGAAGTGTTTTTCTAGATTTCAGACAACACATGAATTTTCATTAGTTAAAGGTATTTTTTTCTTTTGTTAAGGTCAGTTCTTAAATTATGAAAGTGCATGCATCAAGGGAGTGGGACAGATATGGGATAGGTTGCAGTTACCTAGGAGGGAGGCATATGCTTTCATGCATTCAATTCTCTCTTAATGGGAATTCTATTCTTGGCAGAGTGATACATGTAGACTCTAGGGAGAGCTAGGGTTAGGGTTTTCTCCTAGCCTAGGGAACACCACATGGATCATTGCAATTCATTTTAACCTTAGCCTTTTGTAGTCTATAAAAGAAAGGCATGGCTCGCTATGCAGAGATGACAGTAGGAGTTTGTGAGAATTCAGTTTTGAGCTAGTGCATTGAATTTCTTATTTTTGATTCAATATAAGCAGATCTTATTGAGAGTTCATATTTTTACTTGCTATTTGTATTTTCAGATTGTATGTGTATGCAATTTTAGTGTTGATACTTTGTTGTTTTCAAAGATGTTAGTAGTTTTTAGTTTCCTAATTGTTAGGGTTTAGTTTCTGAGTGTAGATCTTGTTGACATATTGTAATTTCAAATAATATTCTATATGTATATTTTGTGGTCCTTGATGGTCCTACAGGGAGAACCACTTGTATTTCTTTATACCCCGATGCTTCTAATTGGAAGAACTAATAAGAGTCATGAGGAAGTCCCCTCAAATTGTAAGGTGGGTCATTAGCACCTTGGTTGTGGTTACTCGAGCCTACATGATTAAATTAGGATTAATCAGGCCTACATTACTGAATTAATCATTAAGTGAACAAATGAATATAGATAGAGGTGTGGCGCTCCTCATTTGGAACACACACTCACTTGTGTAGTGCATGAGATAGAGAGAGAAAGAGTTGTGGCTGGAGAAGGAGGAGGATCAGTCTTTTGGGTTTTAACTTTTATATTTTTGGGACATCTATATTGAGGAAGATTTTGCTGGGTTTTTCCCTTTAGGGTTTTCCTAGGATAAATATTTGTGTTCTTTCTGTATGGTTTTTCTTATCTATCTTTTAGTGATCTTTTGGCTTATGGTTATGCTTTTATGATGCTAAATGTTTTAAGACATGATATAACCATAAAAAATTCAACATGGTATTAGAGCCACCCTGAAAGAAGACATTGTGTAGCTACATAAGCTAGGGATTCTTACTTTTTGGGTCTCTCTCCACAATCCATCAGCAAAAGAAGTCTAGGCTGGCTCTCCATTGAAGGGTGCATCTTTCTGTCGAAGCAGAATTCGACTCCAGACATTTTCAGTTTTTTATGCAAGAAATTAAGGCTTCTTATAGAAGAAGAATTTTTGAGTGAGCCTAGCATTGGATTTCTCTCCTCATCAAAATCGAAGTTTAGAGACCTGGGTCGATATTTTTGGTTGGGTGAAACTTCGGGAAAGTCAAACCCTAGTTTGACCCCGAGCTAGAAAAACCCTAAATACTAAAATTGATAAGTTTTGGTACATTCACTATATCTCTTGATTGGAGAAGGATCGGGAGCTCAAACGTTCACCAGCCGAAGATAATATCCTGATTTACACTGTTTCCAAATGTCAGCCTCAGATTCACTATATTATGGGAGATATGATCCCTCCAAGTTAGGGTTCCAGCCTCTTCGAGGATTCATCCCTAAATAGGACACCTGGGGAGAATTTCTATATCTTGGGATACAAAGGTCCAAATGAAGTTTATAAATATGTTCCAGAAAGGGAACATACTATAGTTTCTATGGTCCAAGGTTCAGAACTAGAAGATGAAAGAGTGAAATGTGGAAGTCTGTACAACTTCACTGTTCTAAACAATCCTGTAACAGGTCACCTTAGGAAAATGATCATAAGTCCCAATTAGTGAAAAAAATTCTGATGAAACCTATGGTGCTGAAAACGGGACAGGTGAGGCTACCTCAGTGCAAAGTTCTAGGTGTAGAGGAGCAACAATTTGGGAGATACCATAGAAATAGTATCAGGCATTTCTGTAGAAGAAATTGGTAAACTAGGGCTTCCTGTTCCAGTAGCTTTCCTCCACTGTTTTCAGAAAAGGAGTACATTGGATAGCTCAAATTGAAGAGGTATATATTTCTATCCAATCATATCTAAAAGATTCCCAAGTTTTGAAAATTAGGGTTTCTCTGACAAACCCTAGATCAACCAGCTCCAAATCCAGGACAGACACCTCAAATCGGTGAGATATAATCTTTTTCTATTCACATTTGAGGTTCTTATTTCAAATTGTCTAATCACAATAGCTTGATGAAAAGCTTGGTGAAACTGACAACTTCCAAACATGGAAGTATTGGATCTCACTCGTTCTTGAAGAAAATGAATTGGACACCTACATAAGTAGAGAGGTTTCAGTTCCAAAGGGAAATGAGGCTAAAGCCTTACACAAGAAGAAAATCAACTCATCATAAGAGAAGAGAAGATGGGAGCAACTGAAGATCAAGATCTCACGATTCAAAGAATATCCCTCAAGTAATGAGTAATATAAGAAATCAATTCTTGAAGAGGGCCCTTATCCATCTTAGCATTTTGGATGAGAAATGATGATGTCATGAATGAAAAAGATGATGAAGTAGAAGGATCAAGAAAGAGTCTACCCATGAAATGAATACAAGATAAGTATTCAATTGTCATTTCATGATATTGTTTTGTTATGCATTTGATTATATTTAGTTGATGTGTTATGCATGATAGATTGTTCGCATTAATGACAGTATACTACTAATATGCATGTGATGGGTAAGTAGCTCATGGTGCTATACAACTCTCCATTCCTGCTTATATAGAATGAGACATCTTTGCTGACATATTGGATTAGTGCACAATCTCAATGATGTCATGGTAGAGATGGAAGGAATCTAGAAATTTTCCATGAGATATGGATGAATGTTGTATTGGTTAAATAGGTGCATGATGCATAAGAATTTGTCGTTATGCATATGTTTTATCAAATAGTTCTAACCATGCAACTGGTGCATTTGAATTGTAGGAAAGGTCTTGTATAACCTCCTACAAGAAAAGAAGGATGAGACTTGTTCCGAACAACAAGTGATGACAATTCAAGATTCACTCCAATAAACATGAATCTGAATCTCCTAGGGTCAGAGACACAATGACAAAAGAAAGAGATTTAGAGAGCGATAGATCCACCTCGAAGGATGAAGACCACCATGGGTACAAGATATAACTCAAGATGAAGAAAATAATGGAGAGATTCCAAACCAAATTAAGAGGCCTCAGACACACTCTAGTTGTGTAACATAGTTAGGTGACATCATTGATGCTAACCTTTCCTGCTATGAAAGAAGCTATGATCAAATAGTAACAGTTGATCATGGGGAATGATGTATACGATATCGTTTTGAGACATAAAGGGAAGTACGTAGTATCTTCCATATGGATCTACAAGAACAAGTGTACAAAACAAGGTTCATGATTTTCCTTAGAAAGAATAGACTATGACATGACATACTCTATTGACCATACCTACTAGAAGTATATATCAAGCATAGAACCACCTGTACAGAATGAAGAGGGAAGATGATACTCCACTTCAGGGGGAGTGACTATAGAAGATATCGGACTTCAACATGGTATGACATGATGGAAAGCTTCCTAATGGATCGAGACTTTACCAAGAGTAAATTGGCTTCCAACCTTCAAGGTTGAATGTAGAAGACTAGGATATGTTGATGACCCGACAAGACGAACTCATGGAAGATGTTATGATGAAAAAATACTAGAATGATGTTTGGGATATAGTACTCAAACCAGAAATCAAGAATGTGGTATCTTCCAAATGGATTTGCAAGATAAAATATGTTTCTAATAGAAGTAAGGAAAGACTTGTGGCTAGAGGTTTCTATAAGAAAGAGGGAATTAATTCTGAAGAGACTCTTACTCTAGGAAGCAAGGTACACTTCCTTCAGAACTATCATGGTAGTTGCTTCCATGATGAAGTAAAGACAAGCCTTCCTCAATGGCATGATTGGGGAAGAGTTTTACATCAAATAGTCACAAGGAATTGAAGTTGAATATAGATGGACTCACGTATGCAAGTTGAAGAAGACCCTCTATGCCCTGAAGCAAGCTCCCAGAGCTTGGTATGGAAGGATAGATAGTTTCCTGACGAAATTCAATCCTAAACTTTACTTCAAGGTTATAGAAGATGAACATACCATACTATTACTGTATGTGGATGATTTATTTTTGACAGGGAATGAGAAACAGACTGTGGAAAGCAAGAAGAAACTCGCCGAAGAATTTGAGATGAAAGACCTTGGGTTAATGCATTACTTCCTAGGTCTGGAAGTATGGCAAAGTTTAGAAGGAATCTTTCTCAATTAGGGAAATTATTCTGTAGAGATATTGAAAAGATTCAATATGTTGGAATGCAAATCCATAGCCACACTCATGGATTCCAACTTGAAGTTGTTAGCTAATGACTCATCTGAGTTAGTGGATGTGAATAAATACAGACATATTATTGGGTCATTGATGTACTTAACAAATACCAGACCTGACATTTGTTTTGCTGTGAACACCTTGAGTCAATATCTAGTTCAACCTAGACAGCTTCACCTGATAGCAGCAAAACATGTGATGAGATATACTATAGACTTTGGTCTATACTATGATGGAAACCATGACTACAAATTGTATGGATATATAGATGTAGATTGGGCTGGATGTATCTCAAACAGGAAAAGCACATCAGGTGGATGCTTTTTTTTGGGATCTACTAGGATTTCATGGTTTAGCAAGAAACAGTCCAGTGTTGCTCTTAGCACAGCTGAAGTAGAATACATAGTAGCTTGCTTTGCTAGCTGTGAATCCATATGGCTTCAGAAGTTGATTTCAGGTCTCTTTTACCTGGAGACGGATACTACAATGATTGTATATGATAACCGGAGTTGTGATGATAGAGAACCCTGTGTTCCGTCGTAACACATAGAAATCTGATATTTCTACATACGAGATAAGATGCAGATGATGATGTTTTAGTATTCCTGTACTGAAGATATATATTATGTTTCAGTATTTACATACTATAGATGTAGATGATGGTGATTCACTATTTCTATAGTGAATATAGAGATGATGATGATTTCAGTATTTCTATACTGAAGATATAGATGATGATGCTTTCAGTATTCACATACTGGAGATACATATTGATAGTTTAGTATTCACATACTGGAGATGGAGATGATGATGTGTTGACGAAACCTCTGTCACGGGTAAAGTTCCAACACTTTTGAGGCAAGCTTGGTGTTGTTCAGAAATACCTTCCTCGAAAGGGGGAGTAGTGATGTTGTAGTAGGATTGTATCATCCCTGGGCACTTTCCCTAAAGTGATCCGGTGACCTTGGTCCTTGAGAATGAAGAGGGATTGTATCATCACGGGACATTTGTCCAGAAGTGATCCGGTGACCTCGGTCCTTGAGAATGAAGAGACATTGTATCATCCTGGGACAATTTTCCAAAATAGATCCTGTGAATTCGGTCCTCGAGAATGTAGTGGGATTGCATCATCCTTGAACTTCGGTTCAAAAAGGTATCCGAAGGCTTCGGTCCCCAAGAATGTGGCAGGATTGCATCATCCTTGAACTTTGGTTCAGAAAGGTATCCAGAGGCTTTGGTCCTCGAGAATGTGGTAGGAGTGCATCATCCTTGAAATTCGGTTCAGAAAGGTATCTGGAGGCTTCGTTCCTTGAGAATGTGGTAGGATTGCATCATCCTTGAACTTCGGTTCAGAATTGTATCTAGAGGCTTCGGTCCCCGAGAATGTGGTAGGATTGCATCATCCTTGGACCTAGTCCTAAAGTGATAGGGATTGATTATCCCATAATCAATCCGGTGACTTCGGTTGTCGAGAATGTTGTAGGATTGCATCATCCTTGGACCTAGTCCTAAAGTGATAGAGAATGATTATCCCATAATCAATCTAGTGACTTTGGTTGTCTAGAATGTGGTAGGATTGTATCATCCCTGGACTTAGGTCCAAAAGTGATCCAAATACTTTTGTCTTCATGTTGTGGATTGCAGGTTGTTGCTGATGATGATGTTACTGATCGAAACATCATAGTGTGATGATGATGATGTACTGATCGAAAGATCATAGTGTGATGATGATGACGTACTGATCGAAAGATCAGAGTGTCATGATGATGTTGCTGTTTGAAAGGCCAAAGTGCTGAAGATGTTGTTGTTGATCGAAAGGTAAAAGTGCTGAAGATGTTTTTGCTGATCGAAAGGTCAAAGTGCTAAATATGTTGTTGTTGATCGAAAGGTCAAAGTGTTGTTGATGATATTATCAATCAAGCAGTCAAAGTGTTGTTGTCGTTGAAGATTGAAGATGAAGACTATATGATGTTGAAAATATTCCAATGATTTATAGATGTGTTACCCTGATGATGTTGATGATGTCCTATCTCTATCTCCTACTATTGTTGTTTTTGATGTTGTTGTAGAATCCTCTTCTCGTTAAGTGGGAGTGTTGAAATATTGTAACTTCAAAGAATATTCTATATGTATCTTTTGTGGTCTCCGATGGTCCTAATGGGAGAACCACTTGTATTTATTTATACCTCGATGCTTCTAATCGGAAGAACTAATAAGATTCATGAGGAATTCCCCTCAAATTGTAAGGTGGGTCATTAGCACCCAGTTGTGGTTTACTCAAGCCTACATGATTAAATTAGTATTAATCGAGCCTACATGACTGAATTAATTATTAAGTGAACAAACGAATATAAATAGAGGTGTGGTGCTCCTCATTTGGAACACACACTCACTCGTGTAGCACATGAGAGAGAGAGAGAGAGAGAGAGAGAGAGAGAGAGAGAGAGAGAGAGAGAGAGAGAGAGAGAAAGAGTTGTGGCTAGAGAAGGAGGAGGATCAGTCTTTTGGGTTTTACCTTTTATATTTTTAGGGCATCTATATTGAGGAATCTTTTGCTGGGTTTTTCCCTTTAGGGTTTTCCCAAGATAAATATTTGAGCTCTTTTTGTATGGTTTTTCTTGTCTATCTTTTAGTGATCTTTTGGCTTATGTTTATGCTGTTATGATGATAAATGTTTTAAGATCTGATATAACCATTAAAAAGTCAACATATCTGAGTACCGTGTGCTGAAAATTAACAGGATATCATAGCATGTTATCAAACATCTTCTAGGATCTGTGTATGGAGTGGGGTTCTCCCTGTGGGAGGGAGATGTTAGAGGATTTCACTGGGTGTTATACCTTAGCTTTAGTGATTGAAGCTAATTTATCCCTAGAATAAGGCTTAAGCATCAAGACCTGTAATAGGTTGTTGGGTCTGATGCCCTAATTTCCCTAGGTATTGGAGTGTTGTTTATGCATGGGAGAGGCGTTCTGTACTTGTGATAGGTTTTGCTTATCGATTTTTTTTCACCTTGACATCTTTGGTTGAGATGTTTTTTAGGATTTCTAGGGATGGCCAGTCTAGGTCTTAGAGAGTGTGATCTGTTGGAAGGTGCCACAATATTCACTCCTTGGAAGTGTAGACATTAGTTGTTATTGGAGGAGGTTAACGTTTGGTGTTTTGTTGATGAGAAGGTTATAGTCCCTAGTGATCCTGCATAGTTTGTGGAACACAATAGTGAAGTGGACAAAGTGAAGAAAATTATCCTTGATTTTGTGAAGGTCCATTTGATCCCTCATTCCACTGAGAATTTTTTTTTTTGTTGGTTAAGTTCCCTTCCTTATTATCCTTTCGATTCATATAGAAATATTTTATATATATTGAGCCTAGATGCTTTTGGGATTGACCCTTTTTACTTTGGAATAGCATGTATATAAATTTTATCCATATAAATCTTACAATTTTTTTATTTAACTTTTTCCAATATAAATATTATAAATCAAGTGTAATCTGTAGTTTTTGTGTCACACTTGGGCATGATGAATGCAAATGTTGGATAAAACTAGAGTCACTAAATGAAGCCATGTAGTAGCACAAAATTTTAGTTCCCAAACCTTCTTCTACTAAATTACATGCACTGTCTACTCAAGCCTTATAAGCATCTTCAAACAACCGAATACCTGATTATTGCACCTCACACCATATGATTCAATCTCATGAGATGCATCCTTATACATCTAATAGTAGCATTTTGCAGATTGTAGTTGGTGACTCTACACAAGTTGATATTTTAGGATGAGACACTATGCAGTTCACTAATGGATGCATCAATGTTGTTCTCCTTGTTCTTGAAATATTTGCTAATCTACTCATTATTTATCGAATTTTTCACTTTGGTGATGGGAATACATGAAATTTATAGCTCATGATGTGGTCATAAGAGAACTATATATTTCATAAATTGCTATCGCTTCTAGTGGGGTTGATCATAGTTCTCAATCATGTACGTTTGATGGTTTTTATCATTCACATTTAATATTTAAAGCTTCTATGAATATTTTTGGGGAGTTGTGAATATATTTCTGAAGCTTCTTTCCCAACTAGGCTCCTCTGCATTTATATTGAAGCCATGGTTCACCCAATTAAAGTAGCACCAAAAAATATTGTTGGTGTCTTCTATATTCATAGCACATTGTGCATCAATAAGCATCATAGGAAAAATGTAAACTTGGTATTAGACAGAGCTAAGATCTTACAAAATATGAAAAATGGACTATAGTTGTTTGAAAAGACACATTTTTGGCGGTGTTTATAGCAGTAATTGAATTAATAATTCAGATCTGCAGTTTGAGGGAATTTACACATACATTAATTAATATTCAAACTGTAACTATGCACTAATAAAGAACATTGAAAACAGTTCTGAAATCATTTAACATCATTTATTAAATCATTTAACATCATTTTTGAAATCAACTAACATCTTTCTGAAAACATTTATTTCACATCAACTTGATTTACAGCAAGACATCATTCATAGTTGATGTAGCAACCTAAGTCTCTCTGAAATTACATCTATCTTTAAAACTTAGTTGCTCTTAGGTAAGCCCTCCATGTGTTGGATTAAACCCAAAGTGACGGAAGTAGTTGCTTTAGTGACAATGATAACTCTTCTCAAGAATCAAGAATATCGATGGTGTCAAAATATCAGGAATCTTGACTCATCCTTTCTTTCCCTTGATTTTGTTCATTTCTACATAGAATACAACAAGAAGGCATATGGCTTATCCAAGGAGGCACTCTCTATAGCATATGGCCTCTTATAGTTCACTGAAATATGTGAAGGTGAAATAGTGGGGAATGGATCAATGCAGCTCTTTTAATTTGAGCTTGACCTACTCTCTTTGACATCTTTGATGTTTATTTTTTCAAGAGTATGACATAATATATATTTTTCACATCCTTTGGATGTGTAAGGAAAACGTTGATCTCCTCTTGTATTAGTTTCTTGGCAGGTCCATAAGTGCCTCCCTGGATAAGCCATGACTAGGTTCTTCTTGTATTCCCTTGTAGACATATTTTGAAGTCAAGATGGAGATGGGATGTATTCCTTGGTATTTTTATCTTGGTGGTGAAGTTGGTTATTTGACCTCTCAATGTAGCTATATGGAAGAGTCTCTAAACTAGATGTCTTTATATGAAGTTTGATCATTCATTTTTGGCATATTATAACCTTAAAAAAACATTTTATGCATCCTATTATATGCCCCTTGCTTACAACCTAAAAGGTTACCAATCCAATGTTGACAGAGAATATTTCATAACATATCTTCTACATAGCTAAATTATTTAATAGAAGAAGAGTAATTTCACAACTATATTTAATACTAATTGTCATTATATGAAGTTTAATAATTCGTTTTTTCATATTATATAACATTTAAAAAACATGTTATGCATTCTATAGTATATGTTCCTTGTTTACCAAAACGTGACCAATCCAATGTTATGTTAACAAAGGACGTGTCATGACATATATTCTACATAGCTAAAAACTTGTGTAAGAGTAATTCCAGCATTGTCTACATTAGTTTGACTATGTCTACAATGTTGATGATAAAAGGAATATGCATATTAAGATTATGATGTGAAATTAAATTCCCCCCTTCCAAAATCTCATTGGTTTCTCTTTGTTACCTGTCATTAGAGCTACAATACCTATTCACACTAATATGGTATATTTAGGCCGCTTAAAGTGTTATGGATGCAATTTCATTGTGCTATCAACTTGCGGAAGCTCTAACAACTGCGTCTTCACCACTTGGATGCAAAATTGATCTCAAAGATCTAGGGAGTGAATTTAAGAGTTGTTGCATTTATGTAGGAAGTTTCCAAAATGGTTTACTTGAGCTTTGTGAGTGACTATTGAACAAATTTATCTCTCCTTGGACCATTCTTCATTTATTAGGTGAGTTCACTTATTACTAAGTTTTTTCTCTTACCCCAAGGCCAAACACCATGTAGAATATAGCTTAGGATTGCAGGTTGGGAATATTAGTCAATTAGGATTTTTTTATCATTTCCTAGAGTGGATTGCAATGCTTGGGGAATTTTCATAAAAAAGAAAAAGACTAAATTCCAAAAAGAACAAATACCTTTGATCACCTCTATGTTTTTCAATCTCTTGTTTTGATCACCTTTTGATCTTCTGCAAGTACGTTGAAGCCAACTCTTCAGTTTAGGGAGGGATATTTGAATAAGCCACTAACAATACATTTTTTTTCAAGGTGTTTCATCCCGATAGTAAGATTTCTTCATTATTTTTAGAGATTTGAATTGAAAGTGCATACCTTGCTTCCTAGTTCTTTGTTTTATTAATGAACTAATATGCATGTGTAAATTTGAATTACTTATTTTTCATTTATTTATGGATGCACTCACCTTATTTCTTAGACATATTATATCCAAAATTTTGAAAAAATTGTTATAATTTTATTCATTTATTACCCAAGTAAAAGGTACACATGGATGTAAATGCAGATGGATCCAAGTGATGTTGTGGACTTTGGAATTTTTATTGGTGAAGATAATTGTCCCCTTGGCACAATCTAGTGTCAAAACGTTTATACATATGCTAATATCCATTGTGAAATTGTGACTGATGAAGTCGTTGAATATCCTTTTGATTTTATTATTGGCTCAACTAGATGTCCTTTAAATGCAAAGCAAGAAGAAATAAGGAAACCTACAACAACAAATGTAGGAATTAAGAGGAAAGTATGCATGATGGTTGCTGATACATTGGAATCACATGTAATGGAAGGAACGCCAATATATGAAAACATTGAAGGGAATGTGGAGGAACATATGCATAAACAACCAAGAGTTGTTAATGTGTTGGAGTCAGTGGAACAAGTTGTGGTTGATCCTAATGTTTTGGCATCTTGGGAACATAAAGTGAATATTTTAATGGAAGAGTTTGTCAAGGAGAATCTAACACTAAAGGTCTATTTAGAAAATGGAAAACCTAATATAAAGATCCGTTGTGAAATATGTGGCATTGATTATGGAATGGGGGAAGTATCCTTGGCAGCGCGAACAATTCGTAACTTCAAAAAAAATCATATGAAAACAAGGTCCCATCAACGTCAAATTTCAATGTTGGGAATTAATGAAATTCATTCAGGTAACAAAGAAAAGAAGACAACATTAGCTAGAGATCAACTTGAGATTGATCAAGCAATCAAAATTCTACATGATTTCAATCAAACACAAGAGCCTAATTTGTTCAAGGTGACGGAAGCAACACTTGCAAACTGTGAGGATAAGAAAAAAGTAAGAGTGGAATGTACACGATGCAATAGATGGTTCTCTTTGGTGCCGACAAGTGGTAATATTTCCAATTCTCTAAATGAACACATGAAATCAAAGAAGCACATTACTAATACTATGGTTGAGGATTCACATGATACAATTGTGTTGAGGAGTGGAACAATTGGGAGACCAAAGAATCCTACCAATGAAAATTCCCAACAAAGTTTGTCTAAGTTCTTGATCCCATCACTACCATCACCATTACATGGGGCTTCTACAAGTCCACACGCTTCTACTTTAGGTGTGGAAATTACCCAATTTTTAATTTAATTTGAATTTGAATATGCACATTACTTTATTTGTTATTACTTGTTAGTAGCAGTTAGTAGATCATTCACCAATGTGTTTTTCATCTTGTTCTAGGACAAATACCTCCCCCAATATTATTATGTTGGGGGTATTGGGATCCCTATCCTGAGAGAAGAGGAGAGAGATTAGACACAAAGGTTCTAATGGATGACCAACGTGGTGGAAAAATGTGGGCCATAGAGAAACATACTAGGAGAACACTAAATTATCATGGTAATGAATGCATTATTAATGGTACACACTGACATATTCATTGCAAGAGGGTTTCTGAAACAGGAATGCCTTTTGATTCATTGACATGCAATTTTTGTAAGATGATACCTAATTTTCATGACTTTTGAATGTGTTTACATCACGAATCAACGAGCAACATGAAAAGACATGGGAGAGATACAAGGAAAAGGAGAAGGTTGGACCATTTGACTCAAACTAAAGTCAAAATTGTTGCAAGAGAAGCAAATGCTACACATATGTTAACAATGTGATCTCTTTCATGGGAGAGGACAAGGGTTGCTACATTGTATATTAGAACAAGGTCTCTAAGGGAAAATTTGTTCGAATATGTAGGAAGGAAGGATGTGTTCAAGTTTTGCAAGGATGCATGTGAGGCTCATATGCAAGGAAAATTACAAGGTAAAGATGCAGTTTGGAAATTTGTTCAAGATATATTTCACAACCTAGTTCGTTCAAAGTCGAGTAGAAGGTATAGTGCATCCATTCAATCCATTTATGAGATAATTAGGTTATGGGAAGGTCCTAGATTACATAGATTTTACATAGATTTATCTCCTAAATAAATTAGTCCTCAATAAATTCGACTTAGAAAATTTGTTGTGTGTAGTGATAGGATGTCAAAAACATTTTTGAAGAATTTGAGGCTCATTTAGAGAGATTTGAGTGTTTAATAAAGTCTGAAAAGCCTTGGACTCTGTTTTTCTAAAAAAAATATCGAAGCTCAGCTTTCGGTGGCTTAGGTGAACATCTCAACTATTCATTAGCCACCGAAAATCCCAGATTTTGGCAGCTTAGAAATAAAATTTAGGGCTATTTTAGCCAATGAAATCACAATGAAGTTAAAAATGGTTGGCACATCCATCACACTCAGCAACCATCAGCATGAAAATTACCACCATCAATCGATTAACCACCAAAAATACAGGATTTGCAGTCAATCATGAGTTGGTAAGAGGGGTTGTTATGAAATTGAGGTGACAAATCTAAGCCCAAACCCTCTCTTCCCTACACCTGTCCCATGTCTTTGATTAAATTACCACGCGCACTGTGTTTCCAATTTGAATGATTACATTCCCTGCACTTGCTAGTTTGTAGCTCTCATCAAACTACACCATCACCTTGTTCAAATCACAATTGCCATTTAAAACCCTCAAAATCAAGACCCCCCCACTCCTTAATTCATTTATCTTTCCTTGCGTGTGCCCTCACTGAGCCAAGCTTCCCTAAATCCCGTGTTGTAATTGTCTTCTCCAAAGTTTCAATTTTCAATTTTGCGGGTGTAGAAGAACAGTCCAAGAAATGAAGAGAGGAGGACCTACCATAAGAAAAGAACTGGGTGATATTGGATACCTTGAATCACACCTAGAGATATGTCAGTTTTTCAAGGACTCACGATACTATAGGTTTTGGGAAAAGATCCAGGGATCTCATCAGCAAGTAGCAGAGGCCTTTGCTCTCTCCTTCAATGGCTCAAAAGCAGTGACTGGCAGAGAATAATTCTAGGTGGATGAAGCTCTGATAGTTGAAGTGATAGATCTCTCAAAGACAGGAGAAATCTTGTTTAATACCACTATCACAAAGAATGTAGAATTCAGGTATTACCTGAAACTTGAGCAGAAAAACATTGTATGGAAGAAGAGCATCCCTACATTCTTCCTTGAGGGAAAATGGCAGCATCTATTGAAGGAAATCCTGGTCTACATAACTTGTGAGGGTAGGTACAATAGGGTGATGATATACCATTTGAAATTAATGAATCATTTCACTAGCAGGAGCCCCTTGAACCTACCTTTTTACTTCTACAAAATCCTGACTAAAATGGCTCATCAAGTTAGATCCAAGACAACCAAGATTACAGGTAGGTTATCCCATCATGGCTTGATCAAGCTAATTGTTCTTGAACTGCTGCAAAGAAGGAACGCTTTCTAGACATACTTGATGTTCTGGAATGAATTTGAGACAGAGTTGCATCCAGAGGACAAAAGGAAGTGTTCTTCAAAGAAGTCCTCCACTCCTAGAAGTGGTAAGAGGAAGAGGAGGGCCATCTCTCCAATTGCAATTGATCAAGCCTCTCCAACTTCTAATACTAAGAAGGCCAAAAGGAACCTGGATTTCAGTGAGAAGACAGAGGAAGAGGAGGCTTCAGCACAAGACAAAAATGTACTCAACCTACCATACACTGATTCTGAAGATGAAGAAGAACATGGCACTAAACTAGCAAATCAGGTTGCAGAAGGGCATGAGGATATTCACCCACCTACACCAAAGGGGGATCAAGGTGAACCAGTGTCATAGGCTTCATCTAGAAAACCTAGATCCCAGAAGATCAACCAGCTGCTAAGGCAGGTATATGAACTAGAAGTTCTGGAGAGAGAAATCAAAAGAACCAATGGAAGATTAACCAAAAGGAATGCTGAATTGTATGACTCTATTCAGGAAATAAAAATGAAGTATACCAAGATGGAGGAAAGTAATCTCAGGTTAATGAAAGAAAACACTAGGCTCTACAACAAATTCAGGTTGTCAAAGTTGCAAACAAGGAATTCAGTCCCTCACTATCAAGCACACCAGAAGCTGGAAACCCTACTAGAGTTGGCAATGTGTCTTTGTGATCCAGAAGCATCCTACATTGTTGCTGCCATACCAAACCATATACAAGTTGTAGAAACACCAAAGGGTTAGGACTGAAGCTCTAAATCATTGGGGTAAAGTGTGAAGGAAATTTTGATTAAATTTAAAAAAAATAGGCTTTTTGGTGGCTTAGGCGAACACCACAGCTGTTCATTAGCCACCGAAAACCAAGCTTTTGACAGCTTACAGGCCCATAGGTTTGCTTCCCTAGCCACCGAAAGTGAAAAACATTGCAGAAAAGCATTTTTTTGCACAGAACCGACTTTTGTTGATCCAAACACCTCATAGATGATTTATAATGTTGGAAGATAATTAAGGGCATCAATATTTAGAATCTGTTTCAGTTTTGAAGGTGTCAACGAGGTGAATTAGGTCACATATCCTACCTATGTTGATAAAGGGTGACTTGTCTGCCAAATGGCAAGTTCAAATTCTAATTCACTGTCTACTAGAGCTGTTAAAGAGTTCAAAGATCAGGAACATTTTTGGAGTTAGGGAGATTGACAATCAAGATGGGATCTTTTCCTATTTTTTTTAGCAAATATTTATGACTGTCTATTTTTAGTAAATAGGATCTAGTTTTTTAGGATCTAGAATAAATTTTGTAAAGGCTATAAATCTCATGACTACTGTAGAAGAAAAGGTTTGACTTGGGAGATTTTTTCACTCTTGTACTCTCAGGCTTCTCATTTCATGCCAGTAATATATGCTTCTTTTTCCATTTATGTTCATATCTCATTTCTACATTTTAGTACTTGCAATGGGATATTTTATTCATGTTTGTTATATTTGTCTAATGCTAGATAACTGTCATCCTATCTTTGTATTGATGAATTCAATAGAAAGTATCATTTACTTCTTGTGATTAGCCATTCATATATGCTTTACTTATGAGTCTGCTAGTATGATAAGAATTCTGCATACATCCACCTTTTATCAACTCTCTAAACAACAATGGTTAAAAGACTTATCTATCTTAGTGTGTTTATGCATGTTTGGAATGAGTGAGTTTTGATTAAGTCATCCAACTTGATCCATATTACCAATCATTAACAAAATACTAAATTTACCAAGCATATTCAAGCTGCAACCTAGAAGAGTTTCCTGGAGAGCTAACAAATTGGCGTCGTTACTGGGGAGAAGAGATTGAAGCTCAGCTTCCCTAGGGGACGCCATAGGTCCAACTTTGATGATAGACAAAGTTTGGACACTGTTTTGGTTGTAATCATCTATCTGGTGACTCCATTGGAATAAGGTGGTTTCGAGAAGACCAAGGACCAGAGAAAATTTTCAAAGGCCACCAGTGACACCTGTTTCAGATCTTGAAAAGATTATAAGGAGAGGAAGAGCTTCACAAAGACAGACTTCTAGATCTACAAGTGGATCTGCATCAAGTACTTCCAGAGGTATTTCTTCTGTTGTATCAAATATGCCTCCTTTTAAATATTATTCTACTGAAGCATCTTGTTCTCAAAAATTTATACGTGAATCAGAAAATTTGAAGGTTGGGGAATCTTCAAGCACTTTTGCTTATTTAGATCCAATTCCTGGAAACTCCACTAGGGTATATATACCACCTATACTTCCTCGGATACCACCCACACCAGCAAAAAATTCTTCTTCTCCTTCCATACCCACATCCAATATGGCTGCCCCTCTGACTAAGATGGAAAGGATCCTCATTGCCAGATATGCTCCTCTAAATTTTCCTAACCCCCTTTCTGCTATGCCCACTGGATATTATCTAAAATATATGCCTAAGTTTACTGGGGAGGCATATTTTACAGTTGAAGAACATTTAGAGGCATTCTACAGTTATGCTAAGAATATAAACATTGAACAAGAGGATGTGTGGACTAGGGTTTTTGTGCAGAGTTTAGATGGTTAGGCTAGGAAATGGTTCAAAGAGTTACCTGCTAGATCATTAGTTGGAATTGAAGTTCTAGATGACATATTTTTGAAGCATTGGGAAGAAATAAGGGACCACCTTTACTATATCACAAAATTTAGCAATTTGAGGAGAGAGAATGGTGAGTCTGTTTCAAATTTCACAAAAAGATTTAAGAAAATGTTTAGCAAGATCCTTACTGAGATCAAACCTACAAATAATTCAACCAAAATCACTTATGCAAATGCTTTTGATTCCAAGTTCTATCTTCTTCTCATAGAAAGAAGATCTGCTTCTTTGTCACTCATGTAAGATGCTGCTCTTGAAGTTGAGTCTAATATCATTACATCTCATAAAATTAAGGGAAAAATGGATAGGAAGAAGCAATATTTAGATCCTTTAGGTGCTTCTTCACCAGAGAATAAAATGGAAAAAATGACCAAGATGTTGGACAACTTAATAGCTAAGATGTCTAAACTTAAATATCGATGTCAATTACCTGTAAGAGGAATCAAGAATGATTCCTTTAAGTTATCTATACTAAAATCTCTTCAACCAAGAACACCCATAGATGTTGATTTTATGAACCTACAAGATGACAAGCCCATAGTAACCCTAGGTCCTATGGTTGAAGAACTGGATGAGTCTTGTCCACCCTTCTATATATCCTTGAACATCCATGACAATATCCTTCACAACTTTTTGCTTGACTCAGGAGCATCCCACAATCTTATGCCAAAGGCAGCGATGGATGAGCTTGGGCTCGACATCACAAAACCCTACCATGATCTTTTCTCTTTTGACTCTAGGAAAGTCAAATTCCTAGGTCTTATAAAAGACCTTGTCATACACCTCTCCTAGCTGCCTTCAAAAATCATAGTAATTGATATAGTAGTTGTTGATATCCCACCCAATTTTTGCCTCCTCTTGTCTCGTTCATGGATTAAAAGGCTAGGTGGTACCTGTTGGTTGGGAGAATTATACTAGGCAAACTTACGAAAAAAATAGTCCACACACTCGACTTAATGCAATCTTGTATGTGTTTAAAATAACGGTCTTTCACAGGATCAAGGCCCTATTTCCTATATGATATTCTCTCCAAAATGAGAGTCTCTCAAAGGTATGTATGCGGGATTTACTTAAATCAATATGCTAATAAAAAAAAAGGAATCTAACTAAATGACTAACTAATTATAAAGAAACTATCTTAAGCTAAATGCAAAAAGTTAGCAGCTCTGAATTCTGGTCTATGATAATCTAGATGCAAATTACCTATCTCGGCTAATAGCATGAGTTATTAATTTGACAAAAGGTTTTAAAGCATAAAGATGATCAACAATTCTAGATTGGTAGAAAAGTCTCCAATAACAGAAGTATATCTCAATTATCCTACAATAAGATGACACTCTATTGTACAATAATTGAAACAAAAATTAAAACCCAATATCAATGATATTAAATATGTACACAATCCTAAAACATAGGAATANTATATATATATATATATATATATATATATATATATATATGAAAGTAAAGTTAACAAAAGAGAATAATAAGTAACACAATATAGAAGTTTTAAAGACTTAGCTAAGGTCTTTAATATCCTGTAACACTCAGTAATCCTCAGAAGAAGTTCAAAGAACACCAATGTAACAAAATAAAGTATAATATTGTATAATATAAATTCTCCCAAATGTCTCAGAAATCAAACCCTTTATAAATGTTTGGAACTGGCTTATATAGAAGACAAACTAACTTCTAATCAACAAACCTCCCTACTTCTATGATACTACGTGGATTTCTATCTGAAGATAGAGCAAAAGAAATGGCACTTGTCATCATTTATGTCATGATTCTAGGTGTGACGTTGAGTGACAACTGGGATGGAATAAATTAAAGGATGACAAATAACTTACTGGATAGAATCCAGTATCATTATTCCCCTGCATGAGGTGTCTTTATACAAGACAATTTATCAACTGACAATGCTCAAAATTATAAATGTGGAGCCAACAAAATAGCAAATAGTTGCATGTTCAGGGCATCTTCCAACAAGTAAGATCCAGCTAATCGAATCCCAAATATGTAGCACATCATCAACCCTCAACTCACATACTCTATGACACCTAGAATTTTCAAACAAAATCAATTAGCAAAGTGGAAATATCAATATATAAAAATAAATAGGATGCTTGTAGAATTTTAATTCTGTAGGTATCCTTATAAAATAAAACGAAAACACTTTGCACCAAGGATGAGATCTAAATATTATAGAACATTACTAGCCTGTAGAAGCTGATTTTTAAACCATCTGTATGCCTTACAAAGTTTTAAATCATAGAACAAAATTGATTTTCATATAACAAACTGAAATATCAAGTTTTAAGGGATGATTCAATAGAAATTCAAAACAACACATTCCGTCTTGCTTCATCTAATTTAGCCTTAAATCTAACAGTTCTCGTATTGGAAATCTTATTTTGTTTGATCAATTTCTAAGTTTTTTACAAAAGGCTTTGAACATGAGATTTATATCTGAGCTTCTTTACCCTCAAAATATTCCATCTATCAACCAAGGAATTCAAATCAGCTTTCAAGCTTGCAATTGCTTCCATAGCAAATCCCTAATGACCTTAGCCTCTTTCAAACCGGTTTCCAAGGATGATATGACCTGAGCATAGGGAATTTGATCAAGTTGTTCTATTTCTCCTACATTTGGCTCCCCATTACCTCTCACCTCTGTACATAACTTTTGGTCAACTTCTTGATCTACATTAGGCCCAGGATTTAATCATTGGACATCTCCAGCCCTAGTTTCAGATGTAGATACGTATTTCAAATCAAGAATGGTTGGACCAAATGGAGTTTCATTCGGTCAAGACTACAAATAATTTCTCAATTCGACGATAGGGGCATCCCCTACAACTAAACCTCTGCTCTCAAAGAGTGCGGGCGTCATGCTATGAGTGGTTCGGTGAATTGCCCGATTACTCAACACCCTAGTAACTTCATCTTCAGCCAGTTTATGACTAACATTTGTCTATGGATATGTAAGGCCATCATTTGGACAGGGTGAGACAACCATATGTTCACTCATTTTAGGTCGAGGATCATTAACAGGTGTCTCAGGGTTTACCTCAGACTTGACCTTAAGGCCACCGCCACTTGATGTTTGACCGGGTTTAGATATCCCATTGTCTAGATCATTTTGGGAGCCAAATTATTCTAACTCAGGCTCACCTACCTCTCTCTCGATACGTCTTCACCTGGTTTTGGACCTCCATCAGTGCCACTCATCATTTTCCCCAAACTCATTACAGGCGAGAAATGATTCCCAAGAATCTCCAAGTTCTCCCAACCGGTAGGAAACAAATATCTTAATAAGCCCATGATGAAACAAGATTCATTCCTTATTCCCCACATTACTCTGATAAGAACAAGCCATCTTCTGCAAACTACTTAAGAAGTAATACGGCATATTCACAGGATGCCCTTTGAAAACCATTAATAGCCGAAGATGATAGAATTGAGTTTGAGAAAGTTGACCTTCGTAGGTGACATACCTGATAATAAGTTCAAGGAAAGAACGCCACTTCTTCTTCAGTAGCCAAGAAGGGAAACCAGAATTAGATTCTATCTTTTGGTTAGCTAGAGTCAAGAACTCCTTCCAATGATCGTTCTTCATATGGTTTCCCTTATACCAGTGTTCTCCTACCATTAGAAAACCTATAGCCTGAGATAGGAACTCCTTCATCAATTGCAACACAATATATCCTACCTGTGCTTTCATACCATCAAATGAAGTTGCAAATGCCCTAGAAACTGCCAAATTAAAACCAAAGAATTTCTGCACAAACCTTAACCATCCTACCTTTACCACCAATTCATGGCATTCGGGAGTAGCATCTAAGTATTCATCACCAATAATATCAAATCTTGAGATAGGAGCCATAATAGAAATTACACAAGCTTCAGGGATTTTCAAAACCCGAACTGAGAAACAAAATAGATGTATCATGGGCCCATACAGGTTTATCAAAACCCCAAACGTCTTCATTCCACCAAGGCACTATGAACATTCAGGCATAGTCATGGAACGTAGGGTCATAATTCCCTTCGAATTGACAAGAGTTCACAGAACACTTACCATGCCATATTTACCTTAAAAAATAACAAGCAAGTAATAGCAAAACATGACATTTGCATCATTGTGAATAAACAAATGGTAAGCAATCTGATTATGCAGGTATCAAACCCTTGATTTCCATGATAATGCTAATATTAACCCACATATCTTCATGTCAATGTGATTGCTAAAGTAAAACCAAAAGTCTTTAACCTTTACTTCAAAGCATCATTTAAAAATTTCATAATGCCATAGATCTTATCTCATCATAACATACAAAGTTTATAAATGAGGACAAGTGTATAACAATGGAGAACCTGTGTTATTAATATGAAATAAGATTTTATCCCCATGATTATTATAATGAGATGAATTTTTTGGAAGTGGAAGAGTTCCTTAGACCACGCATATGAATTGGGAAACAAATGTCATATAAGGTATCAACTTACTAAGTTAACAGTCAAGACTATTGATGTAATGAATTTACTTGACCTTGAATCTGCATGAAATATTGATGTTGTAAAATTAGGAGTTACTAACTTTTAGGATTATGAACTTTACAAATGATCAAGTAGAAATAAGAAACTAAATCCAAGAAATTCATTCTAGATGTAAGCTGATGCTAATCCCCCTATATCAATCAATCCATCAACTTTTATTGGGAGTACCTTCAGAATCAAAGATTTTGAAGGAAATCCTAATATATTTATTGATGAGCGTTGATTAAGGTTGTGATATATAATGTCACTTAGAAAGTTGATAAAATGACAAATTGAAATTTTATGTTCAAATTGCTCCAGAGGGTGTTTCTTGCCAACAAATGGTGACATGCTAGGACCGAACCAGTTATCTCTGTGAAAACAACTTCCATACTTCAGATAATCAAAGATGATGTCTTTAAAGTATCAAACATCTACTTAAGTGATTCAATTTTCAACCCAATCTAAACATATAACCAGACCTCAACAGATTATTCAATAACAAGGCTATAGATGTTATCTGTGTATTCCTGGTCCATTTCAACCGTAGACATGTATATAGTATAATGACTTGGTTCCAATGTAAATCTATAAGACCGAAGACAGGTTAGCCAATACTAGTAAAGATGTAGCTTCTCAAGAACATCAGCTAGTTTTCTTTTCATTTAAGCAAACGTAGCAGACATTATTCACTTTAATTATCCTTTTTTTTTTTTAATAGAATAAGATTAATTTAATATATATAGATTATATACATGGAGATAAATATGAAAAACATTAATCAGGAATAGTACCTTATCTTGGTGACTAAATGATGGTAGCATTATTCACCAACCCCACCAGAAACTGATCACACCAGCTCGTGATGAGACCTTCTGTCTCTTAGTTTATTAGACTGAGAGTCATTGTCCTGGCTTGGTGACCAGCTATTGAAAACGTCAATCCAATAGAACTTAAGACCATAAAAATATCGGCTTGTGATGAGACCTTTTCTTCCCTGATTAACCTCTTTCATATTGACCAATAAAAAATAATTTAAAACCTTTAGCTCAAGACTACTGCCCTGGCTGGGTGACCAGATGTATTTACAGAAATGAGTGAGAAAACCACAAACTTCTTAAGATAGCTTAAGGATGACTAGATATCTTCAACTAATCTTCAATCCTAGTAGACATCAACTAGAACCAGTAAATAAATTTCATGAGATATTGGTTTATAGGAAGGCATCTAAAGATAACAATCAAGGATTGCTAAAAGAAAAACTGTAGAGGTCAAAAACTAAGACAGGTTTGAAACCAAATCACTTAGGAGACATCAGATACTCCCATCCAAAATCAGTGATTATGATCTGATATGTATTTCAGTCATTCCAGTTTGACATACTTTCACCATCAGGCTAGTTCTTAAAGCCATGTCAAATACTTCATGCCAAATTTTATGAGAAAAGATAGAAGATGTGTCTGATGAAGCAAATATTTACAGAGATAAGCATGTAGATTTATGTACAATGAATGATCTCGAAGAACACGAATTATTTTGTATGATCCATCATCTGAAATTTCAGGTAAGTAAACGTGATGATGGAATGGAAGATAATCAACAAGTACACAATCATTAGATTCAACAGATCTAGAAATCAGAATGAAATGATAAATATGTACAAAAATATACACAACAGAAATATACAATTAGAGTGATTTAATGATGTGGGATTACTGAAAATACCTCTTAAGGATATGCCCATTTACCGGGAGGGTATCGAGCTGTCCTAGCAAATTCTGCAAATGGAAAGTACTAGGACCAAGTTTTTCTACTATCACATATGGACCTAACCAGAGACGTTGGAATTTCATATGTTCCCCTTTTTCCTCATGTGCTTTGTCCCATTTCAATACTAGATCGCCTACCTGTAATTCCCTATTAAAGGATGAGCCACGATCAAACCATGATTTCACAATTTGCTGATGCTTTGTGAAATGTCATTTAGCATTCTCTCTCTCTCTTCTTCCAATTTTAACAACATATTGATTCTTTCTTCAATGGCTGAACATTCTATCTCTTGTACATATTGTGCGAGTTATAATGAAGGCATAAACAGATTTGGAGGAAGAATAGCCTTCGTGCCATATACCAAAAAGAAAGAAGAGTTACTTACAGATGATTTTGGGGTAACCCTATCAACCCACAGAGCTTGGTATAGAATAGTGTGCCAGTTCCTATGATGTTTAGCTATTGATCTCTTCATAATTTTCAACAAGTTTTTATTTGTTGATTCAACAAGGCCATTTCCTTGTGGATGATACCTTGCTAAATATCTGATTTTGATTCCCTTTTCTAATGCAAATTCAGTTAATTCTCCAGAAGAGAAATAATATGCGCTATAAAAAACAAGAGATTCTAGCACCCCAAATCTAGTAATTATATTAGTTTCAAGAAAATGCAATACTTGATTTGTATTAACCACTCGCAATGGTTCAACTTCAGACCATTGAGTAGAGCAATCGATGGAATTTATGATCTACTTATGTTGAAGAGAGGAGTAGGGATTTATTGGTCCCATGATATCGATTCCTCACTGTTGGAAAGGCCTATCCACCACCACAGGATGTAAAGGAAATGCTGGTTTTTTTACTCTTCCAAATGCAGTCTGACAATATTGACACCTTATTATGAAAGAATGGGCATATTTAAATAAGGTTGGCCAAAAATAACCTTCCCTTAAAACTTTATGAGCGGTAGTGTCACCACCAAAGTGGCCACCAACAGGCCTGTCATGTAGCTTTTTTAAGACTGAATCAGATTCCTCTTTTTCTAAACAGTGAAGCAAAACGCCATCTGCATTTTTCCTGAAAAAGTACATTATTTACCAACTAGTAGGGTGCTGATTTTAACCTTACAGATCTCTTCTTATTTGGCTCCAAATGGTATGGAGCACAGCCAATTTCAAGATAAGTTCGAATATCAGTATACCATTAATAGGCAGGATCTGTGATAAAATGGACTTCCTTTTGCAACAATGAATCATCTAAAAACTCGTCATTCTGATCAACAGGCAGATGTGTTGATTCAGCTACCAATTTGCACAACCCCAACCCACATACAACCTGAGAGGGTTTAATCTCTAGGTCATACTCCTGTAGAGCAGCCATCCAATGTGCTCTTTTTTCTCCAATATCTTTCTAAACTAACAAATTTCTCACAACAGAGAATGGAACAATTACCTTGGTTTTCGATTTCAAGAGGTAGGGCCAAAATTTTTTTACTGCCTTGAACACAACAAAAGCCTATTTATCCACTTCGTGGTAGAAATACCAAACTTTTTGCAACATTCAAGCACTTTGCGCAAGTGTGAAATGTGATCAGATCTATTTTTGGGAAACATAGTAACATCATCTAAATAGACAATGAAAGCATGAATGATCAGACCTCTAAAAGCAACATCCATTTCCCTTTAGAATGTAGCCCCAACGTTTATCAATCTGAAAGGCATCTTCCTATATGCATAGTTCCCCCAAGGGGTTCTAAAAGTAGTTTTCAGCTGGTCTGCAGGAGAAACCAGAACCTGATTGTACCCAAAAAAACCATCTAATAAAGACAACATCTGAGCACCTGATACCTTCTAGAGGATCTGTTCCATGGGCGGAACCGGATAGTTGTCCTTTTCCGATGATCGGTTTAAGTTTTGGAAGTCTACACATAACCTAATATCTCCATTTTTCTTCCTAACAGGAACAAGGTTTGCCACCGACTATGTATGGTGTACAGGAAATATAATCTGAGCGGTAAGCAATTTATTCAATTCTTTCTTTACCGATGGTTCTAAGGCAGGGTGCATTTCCCTTAGTTTCTATTGGAATGGTTTCGATTGGGGTTTCATAGGGATTATGTGTTTTATGATCTATGTATCGAAAGTATTTAGATCATCGCATGACCATGCAAATATATCCTTGAATTCATTAAACAGTTTCAGAAAGGATGATTTTTCATTTTGGGGACAGTCTGATCCTAAATTGATATTTTTAGGATTTGCTTCCGTGCCTAAGTTTATGGCTTCATAATGCATGTTAGAACTGTTCATCTTGCAATTAGGCACTCCTTTAAACTTATCATGTAGGTCATAAAAATTTTCAAGTCTAAGAACCGAAGTAGGGATCGAATTTACCAGCTCAAAATATTTGTCAACAGGATGAGGCAGATGGATTATTGAGAAATTGTGCAGATCTTCATCATGTGTGATCTCGTCAATTGCTAATTCTTTAAAAGCATATTATCCCATTAAGAAGTCAATAATCTGTAAATCATAATTAAAGACACACCAGTTAGTGATGTTGTCAGGGATTCATGGTATAAATAATAATTGAATAGAAAAAACATTGGGAGAAAATTTTTCTGATGGAATGATCCGTGAGGATACATTCACCAAGAGGTCAGCTTCCTGATTCTGAAAATGAGGAATAGACTCGATATTAAAAGCATCAAATGTTGAAATCAGGTTCCATACCTCCTTTTGATAACTTTGCAAATGATTAGATAAACAATGAATGGAATTGTGGACTTGTCGAACAATGATTTCACAATCGCCAAATGCAACTAAAACCCTAAAATTTAAGTCCAATTCCTTCTTGAGTCCCTGGATGAGGGCCTCATATTCTTCTGTTTTATTTGTGCAGAGAAATTCAAGACTACAAGATAGCATATGTTTGTTTCCTGCAGGATCTAGGAGCATGCAACCCACTCCTACACCTTCCTTTGATCGAGAACCATCAAAGTAAAAATTCCAAGGTTTATCAACAAGATTAACTACATCATTTACATTATTCATAGTGTTAATAAAACTCAAAGAAGCTTCCTGAAAATCACAATGTAAAATTTCTGATTTATTTACAGAATTAGTAAATGCATATTTAAATGCAGGAAAACTTCCCAAATCTGAATCATACCCATAGTTCCCTAAAATAGAATCACTAAACATGACCGGTTCATTGGGGGAATTTATCTCAGTCACTGTGTGTTTCATGTACCTTTCTCTATCAATCCTAATCTGATTTGTTCACCCAGTTTTAGGTAACCATAAGTGTGACCAGTCGGTTGAAAAATAACCTTTTAAATCTTAAGAGCAGTCACGACTTAAGAACAACCAATAAACATCAAGTATCTCTGCCATCACTACATCAATGACCTGGAAGAATTGTGGATTAGTGGCCATTATGATCATTACTCCTTTCAATTATCCTACAATATTCACCTTAGATCGGTCCAGTTGGCTAATTTGAATTTCCCAAGGTGTGGGCTTAGCATTCAATTTCTTACAGGCTGAATAAGGCATAACGTTTGATGAAGCTACGGAATCGACAATACAATTATGGACATTCTTATTGAAGATTTCAAACGTTAGTAGGAAGGGGGGAGTTGTAGATTTGGAGTTCTTACCTATCAATGTATCCTTATCAGTAGTTGTTTTGATGTTGTCATTAAAACCAGCTGCCACTTTACTAGTTGAAGGGTCGGAGTTATTTACTGTAGGTACAGAGGGCTAATTTCTTCTAAAATTGTTATTTGATGAATTTTCTAAACTTGAGAGTATTAAACCTCCAGGAACAGGGTAAATTTTCAAAAAATCAAACATGCTAATGTTTTCCCTTTGTTTCTTGAGATCGTCAATGATGTCATACTGGAGATCGATACCTTGAGTTACAGGATGTTGATGCGTGGGTTGAGGAGTGTTCCTAGGTGTGGGTGATGGTTGAGAATATACATGACCTTTACTACTAGTATTATGGGTGTGTTGGTTGACAAAGATAGAATGATCATTACACTCTTCCTCTTTGACTGAGCTATCCCAGAAATGACAATTAAACGGGAGAGGATCCTCAGGATTTTCCTCCTTGGTTTCAAGCTGCTCATGTTCATGATCCTCTTCCAACTCTTGATCGGGTGAAGTTTGAGGTAAGGCATAGACAACCCTAATAGTGTTAATAACTTCCTCATTGATTGAAATGTCAGGTGGAGTATTTTTCCTTGCATTTGGTGATGTTTATGGTCAATATGGGGTTTTAAAATTTCCTCTATTTGAAGTACCTTACCCATTATTTCGTTTTAATATCACCATTTCATTCATAAGAGACCTGACTGCTTGCTGTAATTTTTTGACATCGAAAGAAGAAGTATCTCTTTTATCTTGTATTATCTCTCATTGTGGTTTCATTTCTTTTACGAAAAGGAACATCGGTTTTGCCATTATTTTCTGGTTCAAATGTCATCGAATTATTTTCAACCTTTATTTCCTCTTCGAAGGTTTCAACCAACGTGATCTTACCAGCTTGTTTCGCAAACATACCAAGGGATTTAGGTAAAGCTGAAGCATAATTTTCAATTATGATATCCTCTAGAGGTTGAGAACCTACTGGTATTCTATTCAAGAGAGTAAGGAAATGTTGGTTGAAATATTATATTCGTTCCTTGTTTTCCATCTTGATTCTATCCAATTCTAGTGCTAACATAGTAGGAGTTTTATCTTCACCAAATTTGTTTAAGAATGCCTGACTAAAATCACCCCAACTAGTTATAGATCCTAGGGTTAGGGAAAAATACCAAAATGCATCTTTTCCTTTGAAAGTCAAAGGGAATAGTCGACATACCACATCCTCATGCTGAACATTCATAGTCTGAATAGCCAATATGATTTTTTTAATGTGATTTTCAGCAATCCCCTTATCATATGGGTAAAACTTAGGCAACAATTTATCAAAATGTTTAGGTAGATTATGCTACAGTCCAGGTACAACAATAGCTCCACGTTGCAACCATGGTCTATCACCATTAGGGCTACCTTGGTCATGATCACCCATGTCTTGATCAGATTCTCAATCTGAAAAAGACTCATTGTTATGATCACGGGGCTGTCAGGTGGTGATTCAGGAATTGAAGGGGGTTGGTCAGATCCACCTACAGATAACAGTCGTCGCAAGGTGTTAGGGTCAGCTATTCCTCTCAAAATCCTACTAAGGTGATAATCAGGAGATCCTCTCAATGGTTTATTAGGTTCTTCACCAATTGAATCGACAGTTGACTTGGTCACTGCCAAGGTTTGAAAATTAACTCTGCTTGGTACACCGAAATTGATCGAAGGAATCCTTGTTTGGTGAGAATAAGCTCTAGTTAAAATTCTTCGTGATTTTTCTAAGGTTTGATTTATCTCTTTCGGGGAAACTGGTGAGACAATAGTGTCTCTTTCAATAATGGTCCTAACCGTATCCAAAAAGGGCATAGTTATAGATTTGGGTTGTGATGTATAAACCAAGGTAGACAATGTTCCAAAACTTGTAAGAGGGGGAAGTAGGTTGACTTCTAGTAGGAGAGTTATGTGATCGATCAGCCATTAATATTTAATCTCATGCCCTCCTTTTAGCACCATTTTTTGGCCAGGAGAATTTTACTAAGCCAACTTACGGAAAAATAGTCCACACACTCGACTTAATGCAATCTTGTATGTGTTTAAAATAACTGTCTTTCACAGGATCAAGGCCCTACTGCCTATATGATATGCTCTCCAAAATGAGATTCTCTCAAATGTAGGTGTGTGGGATTTACTTAAATCAATCTGCTAATCAAAACAAAGGAATCTAACTAAATGACTAACTAATTCCAAAGAAACTATCCTAAGCTAAATGCAAAATATTAACAGCTCCTAATTCTTCTCTATGATAATCTAGATGCAAATTACCTATCTCGGCCAAGAGTGTGGCTTATTAATTTAATAAAAGGTTTTAAAGCATAAAGATGATCAACAATTCTGGATTGGTAGAAAAGTCTCCAATAACATAAGTAAATCTCAATTATCCTACAATAAGATGACACTGTATTGTACAATAATTGAAATAGAAATTATAACCCAATATCAATGATATTAAATAGACACACAATCCTAAAACATATGAATATAATCGTATACTAACTTGTAAATGAAACAAGTTCAACCTACAAGTTAGAAATTTATCAAAAATAGATTTAACACAGTATAGAAGTTTTAAAGACTTAGCTAAGGTCTTTAATATCCTACAACACTCAATAATCCTCAAAAGAAGTTGAAAGAACACCAATGTAACAGAATAAAGTATAATACTGTATAATATAAATTCTCCCAAATGTCTTCGAAATTGAACCCTTTATCAATGTTTGGAACTAGTTTATATACAAGACAAACCAATTTATAATCAACTAAACCCTACTTCTATGATACTACATGGATTTCTATTCGAATATAGATCAAAATAAATGCCACCTGTCATCATTCATGTCATGATTCTAGTTGTGCCATTGAGTGAAAATTGGGATGGAATAAAGTAAAGGATGGCAACTAAATTACCGGATACAATCCAGTATCATTATTCCCTTGCATGAGACATCTTTATACCCGAAATTTATCAACTGACGATGCTCAAAATTAGAAATGTGGAGCCAGCAAAATACTAAATAGTTGCATGTTCAGGGAATCTTCCAACAAGTAAGCTCTAGCTAATCGAATCCCAAAATTGTAGCACAACATCAACCCTCAGCTCGCATACTCCATGACACCTGGAATTTTCAAACAAAATCAGTTAGCAAAGTGGAAATATCAATATATATAAATAAATAGGATGCCTGCAGAATTTTAATTCTACAGGTATCCTAATAAAATAAAACGAAAACACTTTGCACCAAGGATGAGATCTGAATATTATAGGACATTACTAACCTGTAGAAGCCGATTTTTAAACCATCTGTATGCCTGAAATTTTTTTAAATAATAGAACAAAATTGAACTTCATACATCAAACAAAAATATCAAGTTTTAAATGATGATTCAATAGAAATTCGAATCGACACATTCCGTCTTGCTTCATCTAATTTAGCCTTAAATCTAACAGCTCTTGTATTGGAAATCTTGTTTTGTTTAATCAATTTTTTATTTTTTGACAGAAGGATTTTAACATGAGCTTTATATTTGAGCTTCTTTACCCTCAAAAGATTCCATTTAACAACCAAGGAAGTCAAATCAGCTTTCAAGATCATAATTTCTTCCATAGTGAATCCCCTAATGACCTGAGCCTCTTTCAAACCAGTTTCCAAGGATGATATGACCTCAGCATAGTAAATTTGATCAGGTTATTCTACTGCTCCTACATTTGGCTCCCCATTACCTCTCACCTCTGTACATGGCTTCTGGTCGACTTCTTGATCTACATTAGGCCCAATATTTAATCGTTGAAAATCTCTAGCCCTAGTTTCAGATGCAGATACATATTTCAAATCAAGAACGGTTGGACCAACTGGAGTTTCATTCGGTTGAGACTCTTAAGAATCACTCAATTCGACGATAGGGGAATCCCCTGCAGCTAAATCTCTACTTGCATGAGCACGGCCATCATGCTATGAGTAGGAGAATTGACCCATTACTCAGCACCCTACTAACTTCATCTTCAACTAGTTTATGACCAACGCTTGTCTGTGGATATGTAAGACCATCATTTGGATAGGGTGAAAAAACCATAGGTTCACTCATTTTAGGCCGAGTATCATCAACAAATGTCTCAGGGTTTACCTCAGACTTGACCTTAATGCCACCGCCACTTGAGGTTCGACTGGGTTCGGATATCCCATTGTCTAGATCATTTTGGGAGCCAAATTCTTCTAACTCATGCTCACCGACCTCTGCCTCGATACGTCTTCACCTAGTTGTGGACCTCCTTCAGGGCCACTCATCATTTTCATCAAACTCATTATGGGCTAGAAATGATTCCCAAGAATCTCCCAATTCACCAAACCGGTAGGAAACAAGTGTCTTAATAATCCCATGATGAAATAGGCTCCTTTCCTTATCCCCCACATTACTCTGATAAGCACAAGCCATCTTCTGCAAACTACTTAAGAAGTAATACAACATATTCATAGGATTCCCTTTGAAAATCATTAATTGTCAAATATTATAGAACTGAGTTTGAGAAAGTAAACCTTTGCAGGTGACATACCTGATAATAAGTTCAAGAAAAGAATGCCACTTCTTCTTCAGTAGCCGAGAGGGGAAACCAGACTTAGATTCTATCTGTCGGTTAGCTGGAGTCAAGAAATCCTTCCAATCATTGTTCTTCATATGTTTTCCCTTATACCAGTGTTCTTCTACCATTGGAAAACCTATAGCGTAAGAGAGGAACTCCTCCCCCAATTGCAACATGATATTTCCTACCTTTGCTTTCATACCATCAAATGAAGTTGTGACTGCCCTAGAAACTTCCAAATTAAAACCAGAGAATTTCTGCATAAACCTTAACCATCCTACCTTTACCACCAATTCACGGCATTTGGGAGCAACATATAAGTATTCATCACCAATAAGCTCGAATCTTGAGACAGGAGCCATAATAGCAATTACACAAGCTTCATGGATTTTCAAAACCCAAACTGAGAAACAAAATAGATCTATCCTGGGCCCATATAGGTTTATCAAAACTCCAAACATCTTCATTCCACCAAGGTATTGTGAACATTCATGCACAGTCATGGAACGCAGGGTCATAATGCCCTTCAAATTGACAAGAGTTCATAGAACACTTACCATTCCATAATGACCTTCAAAAATAACAAGCAAGTAATAGCAAAACATGACATTTGCATCATTGCGAATCAACAGATGGAAAGCAATCTAATTATGCAGGTAGCAAACCCTTAATTTCCATGATAATGCCAATATTAACTAACATATATTTATATCAATGCGATTGCTAAAGTAAAACCAAAAGTCTTTAACCTTTACTTCAAAGCATCATTAAAATTTTTCATAATCCCATAGATCTTATCTCATCATAACATACAAAGTTTATAAACGAGGACAAGTGTATAACAATGAGGAACTTGTGATATTAATATGAAATAAGATTTTATCCCCATGATTATTATAATGAGATGATTTTTTTGGAAGTGGAAGAGTTCCTTAGACAACGCATATGAATTGGAAAACAAATGTCATATAAGGTATCAACTTACTAATTTAACAGTAAAGACTATTGATGTAATGAATTTACTTGACCTTGAATTTGCATGAATGATTGATGTTGTAAAATTAGGAGTTGCTAACTTTCAGGATTATGAAATTTACAAATGATCAAGTAGAAATAAGAAACTAAAGCCAAGAAATCCATTCCGCATGTAAGTTGATGCTAATCCCCCTATATCAATCAATCCATCAACTTTTATTGGGAGTAGCTTCAGAATCAAAGATTCTGAAGGCACTCCTAATATGTTTATTGATGGGTGTTGATTAAGGTTGTGATATATAATGTCTCTTAGAAAATTGATAAATGACAAATTGAAATTTTATGTTCAAATTGCTCTGGAGGGTGTTGCTTGCCAACAGTACCCTACAGATGGATCTTACCTATGCTACAATCCTGATGTTTGGAGGAGAAACCAAGAGGCTTTAAAGAGAAAATCAATTTACCCACATCATCAGTAATGCAAATAATTCTATAAATCATCCCATCTATGTAGTGGACACAGACCTTAGGGCATGTATTCTACAAATAGATTATTCTCAGCAAGTACCTATGTAGCTCACAAATCCTACCTATCAGCAACCTGAGGAAGTAACCACCTCTTTCTGGAGCATGTTTTTTGATGGGGCTAGTACTGAAGCCTTAGCAGGTGCAGGTGTAGTTTTGATTTCTCCTTCAAAGGAGACTACTCATTTGTCTTACAAACTTGATTTCAAGACTACTAACAATATAACAGAGTATGAGGCTTTGCTATTGGGAGTAAAGCATGCTAAGGATATGGGAGTCATGTACCTGAAGATATTTGGAGATGCAGATCTCCTCATACAGCAGGTGAATATTACTTTTCAAGCAAAGAATGTCAGGATAAAGGCATACAGAGATGAGGTATGGAAACTTAGGGACCCTTTCATGTTTTTTGACATTTCATATATACCTAGAGCTATGAACCATATAGTTGATTCCCTGGCTGTCTCTACCAGTATGTTCATTCCTCCTGTTCCTCCTAAATTGAACTATGAAAGCCAAGTCAAGTACAGGCCATCCCTACCTGATAATGTTAAATTTTGGAAAGTCTTTGAGAATGATGATGAACTTAGTAAATTTCTCTAGGTCATTGATGAATTTTCTGATATGCATATTGACCAAGAAAACCTAAATGTGGATGAATCCCAGAGGCCTAAATTAAAAGAGAAAATGGGCAAGCACATTATTATTCAGTTGTCAAGCAATCATATACCTCAGGGTCTAGTACCTCTTGAAGAGATATTTGACCATAATGATGTCCCCTTCAAAATTGTGAAGAGGAAGAAATAGCACGATGTCCATGAGCACAATATAGGTAGCTAAGGTCATCCAAAAATCATAAATTTGTCCTCTGAGTTGAATGTTGAATAGAAGTCAGAAGTTTGCAGTCTTATGAAAGAATTTGTTGACATATTGCTTGGGAATATAGTGATCTGAAAACTTATGATACAGATATCATCCAACATAGAATTCCCTTGGAAAAAGGACACCATCCCTTTCAAAAAAAAATTAAGGCCTATCATCCCTCTCTTATTTCCTATGATTGAGAAGGAAATAAAAAAGCTCCTAGATGCAAAAATCATAATCCCACTGAGGTATTCTAAATGGATTGCAAATTTAGTGATAGCGAGGAATAAAAATGGTGAAATCAGGTTATGTGTCGATTTTAGAAACCTAAATAAATGCTCCAAGAAAGACAATTAACCCTTACCCAAGATGGAGCATTTGTTACAAAGAGTTTCAGGAGCTAGTCTCATGTCATTTCTAGATGGATTCTCCCGCTATAATCAAGTTTCTGTACACCCTGACGATCAAGAAAAATATGCTTTTACCACTCCTTGGGTTACCTTCATGTATGCCAAGATGCCATTTGGGTTGATGAATGTTGGGGCCACCTTTCAAAGGGCCATGGACATAGCCTTTGAGGGATTAAAGGACAATTTTGTTCTCATATATCTTGATGACCTCACTATCTACTCTAGCAGTTATGAAGAACATGTGCAACACTTAAGAAGGGTTTTTCTAAAATGCAGACAGTTTGGGATGTCTCTGAACCCAAAAAAGTCTCAATTTGCTATCAGAGAGGGAAAAATACTAGGTCACATAGTTTTAGCAGAAGGTGTGAAGATTGATCCTGTTCGAGTCGAAGCAATTCAGAAATTATCCATACCTAGTTCAAAAAAGGATATTCAGTCATTCCTTGGTAAGATCAATTTTGTCACGAGGTTTATTTCAAATTCATCTAAGTTAGTAAAACACATAAATTCAATGTTGAGGAAGGAAGCTGAAATTAAATGGACAAAAAATGCAAGAAACTCTTTTGAAGCTATTAAGAAGGCTATTATGCAGGAAGCTCCCATTCTAGTTAGCCCAAACTATACCAAGAGCTTCTATATTTTCTCCTTTGCTTCCTATGATATAGTGGTAGTAGTTTTGTTACAGAAAAATGAGGAAGGTCCTGAACTGAAGTATGATCCTATCGAAAAACAAGTTTATGCTCTTATTAAGTCATTGAAAGCTTTCAGAATTTATATTCTACACACAAAGGTCATTGCCTATGTCCCTTCAGCTTCTGTGAAGGATGTCTTAACCCAACCTGACATTGATGGAAAGAGATCCAAATGGATTGCAAAGCTGATTAATTTTGACACAGAAGTAAATCCCACCAAGCTATTAAAAGGCCAAGGCCTAGCTAAGCTTATGGCTGATGAAAATTGTGATCTACTAGGCATGAATCTCATTTGTATAAGTTCAGCAAACTTGCAGACAGAGATACCAGCAAAGGAGCATCATGACAGTCAGCAGGTGGCTAAGAATTTTTCTTCATGTGAGTGGTACTAAGGTATTCTTCATTTTTTGTAAAATTTAGAAGTCCCCCTTGAGCTTAGCGTGACTCAAGCACGGGCTCTTAAGCTTAAGTCTGTTAAATTTTGCATACTTAAAAATATGTTGTATTGGAAAGATCCTTCTGGTATATTGCTGATATGTTTAGATAAAGAAGAGCCAGTTCAAGTCATGCATCAGTTCCATTCAAGCATATGTGGAGGCCATCATTACTGGAAGACTACAATCCACAAGATTCTAAGGGCTGGGTACGATTGGCCTGTTCTTTTCGTGAAAGCTTGTGACAAATGCCAAAGATTCATAGGAAAGAAACAACTCATATCTTTTCCCCTTAGACCTATTGCCGCCTTTCACATACCTGAGTTATGTGGCAGAAAGCTTCAAGCCAGTCGGTGTGTCCTTGGGGGAAACTCTTGAGTCAAGGCTGTCACCTTGTTCTTGACTCCTCCATTCAGCCTAACTCCTAACGAAGCCAAGGAGGGTAGACCCTATTAAATTACTAAGGCTACTTACTTAGTGTGATGGTGTTATAATGATTAAGTTGTTTCAGAGTTTTGAATTTAACCACTGAAAGCAAAAGATTACAAGATGCAAGATTTAAAGCATAAAAGCATAGTAATGACACTCAATATATATATATATATATATATAATTGAAAGAAATGATCAATAAATCACCAGTGCCTTAAATGGAGTCAATAGAGAAAATCATGTGCTTGCATGCACTTGAATGATTTTTTTGCAAATGTCTCTTGGTAGATCTTAAATTAGTGTGGAATGTGAATGAATTAAATTAGGCAAAAAGGGGACTCCAGATATACCCAAGGGGTACTTGGAGTATGTCCAAAAGTGAACTTTCACGACTACCCACAAGGTGTTTTTAGGCTGGAACAGAGTCTCAGAGACTATTGTTCATAATGCACCCATCAAGGTGTGACAAAGATTGGTGCCTCGAGGTCACTTTCCAGATGTTCCCACTCCTTTGGGTATTTTGGCACCGCTTACAGTTTGTTTGAGGCGTTGGATTTTCGCCTGATGGTTTGTCAATTTGGGAGGTGACGACTAATTAATCTAGTCACTCAAGTGCTTTTGATGCAACTTGACTGGTCAGACAAACCGCATCCAAGTACAGAGCATACACAGTGGATTCTTCGTCATTTTTAGTAAATTTTAAAAGAGGTGTTCTTATTAAAAAGAAAACCCTCCAAGAACCTCTTTCGGTCCAAGTGGAACTCAATCGGGGAATCAAGGAGGGGTTGATTTTATTATTATTATCAAAACAATAAATGAAAAATGGACTCAGAGATACACAACACCGATTTTCTAAATAGTCCTACCAAGCATCTCTTTCCCTTTGCAGGTCAATCAGGAAGTAGTGGGGCAAGTAGTATGATTACTTTTGAATTGAAAATATGGAATAATGCAAAATATTATAAAAGTAAACCATCCTACATGTCAATACTAAAATAGAACAGAAAAAAGGGAAAAATGCAAAAAAAATGAAACAGACGCGGATCCCCCCTGGGGGGATGGGGAGCGGGCTCGAAAGAGCCTACTCAAAAGAGAATTTATTTTATTATTATTGGTTACAATATCATAAAACTTAAATATCAGAATCCTCTTGGTCCTTAGACCGGATGAAACCAAGATCTTACAACTTTCCAAAATTTTAAGATTTCAGTCAAAGAGGAGACCGCTGGGGGGATTTGAAAACCCCCGAGGACACTTTCGAACAGTGGATTCTCTTATTTTCTGTTACACCTGCTAAAAACAAGCAAGCATGTTCAAATGAAATATTCCCAAAATCACTTTAAGAGTACCTTTGGGTCATCCTACCTTAACTCAAACAAAACTAAGTTAAAACTAGCTAAACCGATGAAAAAGAAACCAAGGAAAGAAATATTTTCTTGGGATCTTGGCTTGCTGTTGGGGGAAGCCAATATGAAGCACTTAAATTTTTGAATATAACCTTTTAAAACAGAAAAGTAAATCTATAGCATGCAACCTACGGATTCTCTTTAAATTGCTAGGCAAAACGGACGATTTCCCTAAGCTAGATCTAGAATGCTTAATGATACTTTTCAGAAATGAGATTTAGACAATGACGTTTGAAATAATAGATATTTGTAAGATTTTACTTTAATATAACATATCCAAATGATATCAAAGATTTCAAACACAGTAACCAGGTAAGAAAATTGATTTTTTGAAGGAGAAAGAGAGAGAAAGAGTGTTGGAAGCCTGGGAATGTTGGGCTATGGAGTCTGCTTTGGTGGAACACCAAGGGACTATTTCCTCCATAAGATATTGAATATGAGTAATACGAAAACCAGCTAAACCTCTTCTACAACTGAGATCAACTGCAACTTATAAATCCTTGCACAAATAGATGGTTAAAACATAGGTGCTCCTAGAAAAGATAATTGGAAAGCATGCACTTAAACTTAAAATACGTGCAACTCCAATAGATATGAAACAAGCAAACAGTAAGAGTATAAACCAAACTAGAATAAATTCTTACCCTAACAGGAGGAAGCTCTCTCCTTCAAGGCCAACAATTAACCAGCAAAAGCAAAGATAAATAACAGAGATTATACCTCATAAGCATTTGACAATCACCATCCACACATGAAGATCATTACACCATAGATATTACCTCCAAAGCTTCTTTATTCCATAATAATAAACAATAACAACTATACAATAACAATAGCACCTCAATCCCAGTTATAACTAGCTTGGAAGAGGTGACCTGAACTTGATTTATACAAAAAATAGGAGATCCAACCCAAGGGGGTGCAAATCCCAAGGAGACAGACCACTGCAGATGAAGGAGAGTCCATTAATGCTGACTTGAAGCTGAACTGAGCTTCCACTGAGCCTACTTTCCGATTGGGGTGCTGATTAAGCGGACAAATCAACCCACATACTGACACATCAATCCACATAGCTTCCAGGAGATCCCACATGTGTGGAGGAGAGAGAGAGGGCACAATTCCCCAGAAAGGATGGTGAAGTTCAACTCTGGATCTGTCCAGATCACCTCCTTTAGTCAAGGATTTGTTAGATCCAATCAATCTCATTCAGATCTGACTGATTTCAATCAAATATGTTGAGAATCCACTGGTCTAGGATTTTGGATTTGCTCCATTATTCATCAATTTATTAATTAAAATAATCAATAATTTATTTTTTGGGGTTTTCTGACTTAAGCGATGGAAAATCACTCAAAACCTGAAAAAAGTGGGTCCATGGGTTTAAATGGTGCTCTTAGCTTGAAAATGAGCACCTACATGACTGAAATGGATTATTTGGCCCACTTTTATTACAAAACCAATTTTTCCAATTAAACTATTAAAAAATAGCCTAAGTTTTGGAAAAAATAAATCTTAATAAAAAACACTAAAAAAATTGAAAAACCTAGGGGGAGCTAGACATGTTCATATGATTCGACCATGATGCCTAGAATGTTCATACATTGACACATAGACTCTAATAACCTTAACAGGCCTAAATTCCAAGCCGACCACCCCAACTTTGGAGGTATGGAGTGAAAAACTCAAAAATTATCAGCCGTTTATTCAACAACCAATAATAACCAAGGGAAAAGACACCCTGGGCTGATCAAATTGACAAATAAAGTCTAAGAGACCGAGTCTTTTACATACACTATCATTCTAGAACATTTATTACAACTCCCCCATGGGGGTACGAACATGTGATATAGTACAACAAAGTTTCCCAGAAGCAAGACCGAAGGTCTTCTGAAGTCTGGACAAGTTATCCTTGTCCGATTCACCAGGATCACTTGATAAAAAACCACTAAGTACAACTTAGGTGGTAACATTCTAGCTCCAACTATGGGACGTGTGCTCGATATGGTATTTAAGGAAAGGAGAGGATATGAGAACACCAGAATCTCTGGTTTATATACCATGTAAAAACATCTCAACTAAACCTTAGTAACACAAGATTTATATAAAAACCAAATGAACCATTAAGTTGATTTATTTAAACAAAATAAATGTAACTAACTAATGGAAGCAAAGTTTTATTATATCTAAGTACAAAATAGAAATACAAAAAGTAAATCCTCTCTTTGAAGGAGCTTATTTTCCTACTCTAAGCATGATATAAAAAGGGTAGTATAATCATAAATCCAATGTAACCACCAAAGTATTTTATTAACATAAAAAAAATTCCTTGTCTTTGGTTACCAACCAAAGTAAGGATACCTTATTCAGAAAATGCAAACTTGCGTGATGATCCAAAATGGGCGGGATGGATGGGAGATCATAAGAATATAATACTTCATCAAATTGCTTCCCAAACTGGTATGTGTTTCCACAAGCTTCTTCTATCCATGACTTGATAGGGTTGATATACAAATCATAGGGATGAGGCAGATTGACTACACCATCATACTGATCATTAAGGCTTAGCAGATGACAAATCATTGTATAAGCCCCAAGTGGCTCTAAATCATAAGGAAATTCCATATGTAAAGATGATAGTTGAAACTGATATTCCACTGACTACATCACATCTGTCTTTTCACAACACTGCTTCTCAATGTATTCATTATTGATAGCTTTGTATGGCTCTGAATGATATGACTCTGAATGATCATATAAGAGTTTTGAATGCTCCTCTTCCATACTAGGATTTTCCCAGGTCTCTAGATCCATGCTTCCCTCTGTGGAAGTATAGTAAATTGGACTTCTACAAATTTCTAAATAGTCACTCCCCTTAATAGATATAGAATAGATGGGATTCTTAATAATATATTCACAAAAATTCCAATAGTCATCATCGCCATCTATGTCAGATGTGATGGATTCTCCATTGCTGATATTACATTTTGATATCAAGTTCTCTTTGTCTTCATTACTGATAGTGATATATGGCTCAGATTGATCATATGGATATACTGCATGCTCCTTTTCCATATCAAAATTTCCAAAGGCCACAAGGTCCATGTTCTCTCCTTTAAATATGCCATAGATAGGAGAATCAACAAAACCATCCAAAGTTTCTGGTTCATTATTTTCCTCATAGATTGGATTTTACATGAATGTCCAGGACTCCTCTTCAACATCTTCATCATACATAAGGGAGTCTTCATCACTTGTATCATGATCCAAGTTATACTTGTCCTCATTTTCATACTCATCTTCTTCAGAAAAATGGGAACAAGGCAGTAAATCTTCCAGACTTTCATCATTACATGGAGAACAAGTAGGAGTCCCATCATGCACATTACGGTTTTCATCATAAGTTTCACTATAATATTATGCAATGATTTCATCCTTAGGTAGATCTGGAGTACAAATGTGATCATCATCACTAAAATAATCATGAAAGCATTCCCAATCATCACTATTCTCTGTTGATGTTACATAAGGATGGTCTTCGACAATTTTTTCAATTAATGGCTCTTCATGAACATATTCGATGGGATCATAATGGATTTCTGAATGTTGGTTGTTGTACACCATGTTGATACTAGATATCTAAGGGTACTATGTATGAAACTCTTTCCAAGGAAAGAAGTACCTAAAATTGGTATTAATGAATGATTTAGCATTGAATGGTTCAATATCATTTCCATCATAATGCCACTACTTCAAAAATATTTCGAAGAACTTTGCAAGGGAAGTAATAGATTTCTTAGGAAAACACTCATGAAGCCAACATGAAGAATTGCCTTGCAGAGAATGAGAAAACATTGACATCATATGATCCTCATGTTGAATGTTGTTTTGACTCATATGTGACAGAAAAATCATAACATGGAATTTGGCTGACTGATCATTATCATCCCCCCGAAAGCATGGAAGGGAAGTAGATGTCGTTTCACTAGCGAGATGATTAGGAAATCCAAGGATCCTAGAGAAATCAATGGGAGGACAATCATAGGAAGCTCGAGCAGCAAATTCTATTCTTTTAATATCCATATCAAGAATAAGTGATTATGGAGAATGTCTGGACCTAAAAAATGGAGTTGAGCCTTAAATTTCACTGTTATGTGGGATCACCTACACATAATCAATCTCAAAAACTTTTGTGAGAAACAAGGGTTTTATCCCTTCAATGGAGTCGCCATGTGAGCATAAAAATATACATTTAAGAAATCTCACAAAATATTTTTGCTTTTCTTTGTAAAAAATGGAAAAAGGTCAGTGGAGTCGCCAGATGAAAATTAAAGATCTACTCTAAGCATTCATCAAACAAAGAAAAAACAAAAAGGAAGAAAACAAAAGTCGTACTCGAGAATAAAAATATTTATCTCCGGCAATGTGGCCAAAAAGTGTTGCCACCTTTCACACACCTGGGTTACGTGGCAGAAATCTTCAAGCCAATCGGTGTGTCCTTGGGGACAAGTCTTGAGTCAAGGTTGTCACCTTGTTCTTGACTCCTCCGTTTAGGCTCAACTCCTAATGAAGCCAAGGGGGGTAGACCCTATTAAGTTACTAAGGAAAAATTAGTTAGTATGATGATGGTATTATGATTAATTTGTTTAGGAGTTTTGAAGTTAACCATTGAAAGAAAAAGATGACAAGATGCAAGATTTAAAGCATAAAAGCATAGTAATGACACTCAATATATATATAATTGAAATAAATGATCAATAAATCACCAGTTCCTTAAATGAAGTCAACAGAGAAAATAATGTGCTTGCATGTGCTTGAAGGAATGTTTTGCAAATGTCTCTTGGTAGATTTTAAATTAGTGTGGAAAGTGAATGAATTAAATTAGGCGAAAAGGGGACTCCAGATATACCTGAGGGGTACTTGGAGTATGTCCAAAAGTGAACTTTCACAACCACCCACAAGTTGTTTGTGGGATGGAACGAAATATCAGAGACTATTGTTCATAACACACCCATCGGGGTGTGACAAAGATCGGCGCCTCGAGGTCACTTTCCAGTTGTTCCCACTCCTTTGGGTATTTTGCCACCGCTTATAGTTTGTTTGAGGCGTTGGATTTTCTCTTGATGGTTTTTCAATTTGGGAGGTGAGGACTAATTAATCTAGTCACTCAAGTGCTTTTGATGCAGCTTGACTGATTGGATGAACCACAACCAAGTACAGAGCATACACACTAGAGTCTTCATTATTTTTAGTAAATTTTAAAAGAGGTGTTCTGATTAAAAAGAAAACCCTCCAGGAACCTCTTTCAGTCCAAGTGGACCTAAATCGGGGAATCAAGGAGGGTTTGGTTTTATTATGATTATCAAACAAATAAATGAAAAATGGAATCAGAGATACATAACACCTGTTTTCTAAATAGTCCTACCACGCATCTCTTTCCCCTTGCGGGTCAATCAGGAATTCGTGGGGTAAGTAGTATGATTAATTTTGAATTGAAAATATGGAATAATGCAAAATATTATCAAATTAAACCATCCTACATGTCAATACTAAAATAGAACAGAAAAAAGAGAAAAATGCAAAAAAATGAAACAGACGCGGATTCCCCTTGGGGGGATGGGGAGCAGGCTCGAAAGAGCCTAATCAAAAGAGATTTGCTTTTATTATTATTGGTTACAATATCAAAAAACTAAAATATCAGAATCCTCTTGGTCCTTATATAGGATGAAACCAAGATCTTACAACTTTCCAAAATTTTAAGATTTCAGTCAAAGGGGAGACCCCTAGGGGGATTTGAAAACTCCCGAGGCCACTTTCAAAAAGAAGCTTCTATTATTTTCTGTTACACCTGATAAAAACCAGAAAGCACGTTAGAATTAAATATTCCCAAAATCACTTTAAGACTACATTTTTGTTAGCCTACTTTAACTCAAACAAAACTAAGTTAAAACTAGCTAAACAGGCAAAAAAGGAACCAAGGAAAACAAGCTTTCCTTGGGATCTTGGCTTGCTGTTGGGGGTAGCCAATATGAAGCAATTGAATTTCTGAATATAACCTTTTAAAACAGAAAAGGAAATCTAGAGCATGCAACCTACGGATTCTCTTTAAATTGCTATGCAAAATAGACGATTTCCCTAAGCTAGATCTAGAATGCTTAATGATACTTTTCAGAAATGAGATCTAGACTATGAGATTTGAAATAGCATATCTATGTAATTCTTTACTTTAATATAACAGATCAAAATTATATCAAAGATTTTGAACACAGTAACCAGGTAATAAAATTGATTTTTTGAAGGAGAAAGAGAGAGAAAGAGTGTTGGAAGCCCGGGAATGTTGGGCTTTGGAGTCTGCTTTGGTGGAACACCAGGGGACTATGTCCTCCATAAGATATTGAAGATGAGGAAGATGAAAACCAGCTCAACCTATTATACAAGCGAGATCACCTGCAACTTAGAAATCCTTGCACAAACAAATGGTTAAAACATAGGTGCTCTTGGAAAAGATAATTGGAAAGCATGCAATTAAACTTAAAATACATGCAACTCCAGTAGATATGAAACAAGAAAACAATAAGAGCATAAATAAAACTAGAATAAACTCTTACCCTAATAGGATGGATCTCTCTCCTTTAAGGCCGACAATTAACCAACAAAATCAAAGATAAATAACACAGATTACACCTCATAAGCATTTGACAATCAACATCCACACATGAAGAGCATTACCCCATAGATCTTGCCTCCAAATATTATTTATTCTAGAATAATAAACAATAACAATAATACAATAGAAACAACCCCTCAATCCCAGTTCTAACTAGCTTATAAGAGGTGATCTAAGCTTGATTTATGCAAAAAATAGGAGATCTAGCCCAGGGGGGTGAAAATCCCAAGGAGACAGACCACTACAATTGAAGGAGAGTCCATTAATGCCGATCTGAAGCTTAACTGAGCTTCCACTGAGCCTTCTTATCAATTGGGGGAATGATTTAGCTGAGACATTAACCCACAAACTGACACATCAATCCACAAAGCTTCCAAGAGAGCTCACACGTGTGGAGGAGAGAGAGAGGGCGCAATTCCCCATAAAGGATGTTGAATTTCAACTCTGGATCTGTCCAGATCACCTCCTTCAGTCAAGGATTTGTCAGATCCAGTCAATCAGGTTTAGATCTGACTGATTTTAATTAAATTGGCAGAGAATCCACTGATCTAGGATTTTGGATTTGCTCCATTATTCATCAATTTATTAATTAAAATAATCAATAATTGATTTTTTGGGGTTTTCTAACCCGAGTGATGGAAAATCACTCAAAACCTGAAAAAGTGGGTCCATGGGTTTACATGGTTCTCTTAGCTTGAAAATGAGCACCTACATGACTAAAATTGATTATTTGGCCCACTTTTATTACAAAACCATTTTTTCCAATTAAACTATTAAAAAATAGCCTAAGTTTTGGAAAAATTAAATTTTAATACAAAACACTAAAAAAATTAAAAAATTAAAAAATTTGAAAAACCTAGAGGGACTTAGACATATTCATATGACTCGACCATAATGCCTACCATGTTTATACATTGACACACAGACTCTAATAACCTCAATAGGCCTAAATTCCAAGCCGACCACCCCAACTTTGGAGGCATGGAGTGAAAAACTCAGAAATTATCAGTCGTTTATTCAACAACTGATAATAACCAAGGGAAAAAAACCATCGGCTAATCGGATTGACAAATAAGGTCTAAGAGACCAAGTCTTTTACAGACACTATCATTCTAGAACATTTATTACAACTCCCCCATGGGGGTATGAACATGTGATATAGTACAACAAAGTTTCCTAGAAGCAATACTGAAGGTATTCTGAAGTCTGAACAAGTTATCCTTGTCCGGTTCACCAGGGTCACTTGATAAAAAACCACTAAGTACAACTTATGTGGTAACAAGACCTATTGTAGTGATTGGCCCTTTCTAGTAGTAGGGTCTTGATTTCATAGGTGAGATTAATCCTTCATCAAGTGGTCAGCACAAGTGGATCCTAATAGCCACTGATTATTTCACCAAGTGGATAGAGGCAGTCCCCACAAGGAATTCCACTCACCAAGTCATCATGAAGTTTCTATATGAAAACATCTTTATTAGATTTGGATGCCCAGAAAGGCTAGTGACTGATAATGCACCAGCTTTTAAAGCCAGCGCATTGGTTAACATGTGTGAGTCAATGGGCATTCAATTAGTGCATTCTACTTCCTACTACCCTCAAGGTAATGGCCTTGCTGAGTTATCCAATAAGAGGCTAGTTAGAATAATCAGAAAACTATTGGAGAAGAATCAGAAGAGATGGGATTCTAAGCTAAAGTTCGCTCTTTGGGCTGACAGAGTGACCAACAAAAAATCCATAGGGACTTCTCCATTTAAATTGGTTTATGGTACTGATGCTATTTTCCCCATTCAGCTGGTTCTACCAGTAGCAAAGTTCTTTCAGGAGGAACAGAATGAACCAAATGACATGGTAAGAAGAATGCTTGATTTGGTTGAGCTATAGCAAGTTAGAGAACAATTGGTGGAGAAGTCAAAATCTCACCAAAAGAAGATAAAAAGCATTTTTGACAAGAAGGAAAAGGTGAACAAATTTCAAGTTGGAGACTGGGTTTTGAAATGGGATGCTGTCAGGAAAGGAAAGGGAAACCATGATAAATTTGATTCTCTATGGATAGGACCTTTTGTGATAACTCAAGTGCAACAGAACAACACTTTCAAACTGCAAAGTATGGAAGGTGAGGAGATGTCCGATGGCCCAGTCAATGGGCGATTTCTGAAACTCTATTTCATCTAAGGCTTCAAATCCTTGTCATTGTAAATATCATTTTTGTTTTTGTTTTTTCAAAATAACTCCATGCCCAATGGAACACTAGAAGATAGGTTTAATCTTTGCTTTTCAGGAAAGGAATTTGGTGTGTGGTTCTTGGAACCTCATAGGGAGGTTTCCATCCCCGAGTAGGAGCCAGATGTTATATCCTAAATAAATTAGTCCTCAATAAATTAGACTTAGAAATTTTATTTTGTGTAGTGATAGGAAGTCAAAAACATTTTTGAATAATTTGAGGTTCATTTTGAGAGCTTTGAGTGTTTAATAAAGTCTGAAAAGCCTTGGAATCTCTTTTTCTAATAAAAAAATTGAAGCTCAGCTTTCGTTGGCTTAACATCTCAACTATTCATTAGCCACCGAAAAGCCCATCTTTTGGCAGCTTAGAAATAAAATTCAGGGATATTTTAGCCACTGAAATCGCAATGAAGTTAAAAACGGTTGCCGCATCCATCACACTTAGCAACCGTCATCATGAAAAGTGCCACCATCAAGCCATTAACCACCAAAAAGACAAGATCTGCAGTTAATCATGAGTTGGTAAGAGGGGTTGTTATGAAATTGAGGTGACCTATCTAATCCCAAACCCTCTCTTCCCTACACCTGTCCCATGTATGTGGTTGAATTACCATGAGCATTGTGTTTCTAGTTTGAATGATTACATTCCCTGCACTTGCTAGTTTGTGGTCTCATCAAACTACACCATCACCTTGTTCAAATCGCAATTGCCAGTTAAAACCCTCTAAATTAGGACCCCCCCTCCTTAATTCATTTATATTTCCTTGCATGTGCCCTCACCAAGCCTAGCCTCCCTGAATCCCACGCTGTAATTGTCTTCTCCAAAGTTTCAATTTTCAATTTTGCAGGTGTAGAAGAACAATCCAGGAAATGAAGAGAAGAGGACCTGCCCTAAGAAAAGAACTGGGTGATATTCGCTACCTTGAATCACACCGAGAGGTATGTCAGTTGTTCAAGGACTCATGCTGCTATAGGTTTTGTGAAAAGATCGAAGGATCTCATCAACAAGTAGCAGAGGCCTTTGCTCTCACCTTTGATGGCTCAAAAGCAGTGATTGGCGGAGAAGAATTCCAGGTGGTTGAAGCTATGATAGTTGAAGTGACAGAGCTCCCAGGGACTGGAGAAAGCTGGTTTAAGACCGCTATCACAAAGAATGTAGAATTTAGGTCTTACCTGAAACCTGAGCACAAAAACATTGTATGGAAGAAGAGCATCCCTACATCTTGGCTTGACGAAAAATGGCAGCACCCATTGAAGGCAATTCTGGTCTACATAACTTGTGAGGGTAGGTACAATAGGTTGATGATATACCATTTCAAATTAATGAATCATTTCACCGGTAGAAGCCCCTTGAACCTGCCTTTTTATTTATACAAAAGTATAACTAAAATGGCTCATCAAGTTAGAGCCAAGCCAACCAGGATTGTAGGAAGGTTATCCCATCATGGCTTGATCAAGCTAATTGTTCTTGAACTACTGCAAAGAAGGAACATTTCCTGGACATACTTCCTATTCTAGAATGAATTTGAGACAGAGGACAAAAGGAAGTATTCTTCAAAGAAGTCCTCCACTCCCAGAAGTGGTAAGAGGAAGAGGAGGGGCATCTCTCCAATTGCAAGTGATCAAGCCTCTCCAGCTTCTAATACTAAGAAAGCCAAGAGGAACCTAGATTTCAGTGAGAAGACAGAGGAAGAGGAGGCTTCAGCACAAGACAAAAATGTCCTCAGCCTACCTTACACTGATTCAAAAGATGAAGAAGAACAGGGAACTAACCTAGTAAATCAAGTTGCAGTAGGGCATGATGATCTTCCCTCACCTACACCAAAGGAGGATCAAGGTGAACCAGTGGCAGAGGCTTCATCTAGCAAACCTAGATCCCAGAAGATCAACCAGCTGCTAAGGTAGGTGTATGAACTAGAAGTTATGGAGAGAGAAATCAAAAGAACCAATGGAAGATTAACCAAAAGGAATGTTGAGTTGTATGACTCTCTTCAGGAAATAAAAAGGAAGTATACCAAGCTAGAGGAAAGTAATCTCAGGTTAATGAAAGAAAGCACTACGCTCTATAGGAAAATTAGGTTGTCAAAGTTGCAAACAAGGAATTCAGGCCCTCAGTCTCAAGAACACCAGAAGCTGGAAACCTTAGTAGAGGTGGCAGTGAGTATTTATGATCCAGAGGTAGCCTGCAATGCTGCTACGATTCCAAACCCTATACAAGTTGAAGAGAAACCAAAGGGTCAGCACTGAAGCTCTAAATCATTGGGGTAAAGTGTGATGGCAATTTTGATTAAATTTAAACAAAAATAGGATTTTCGATGGCTTAGGTGAACACCGCAGTTGTTCATTAGCCACAGAAAACAAAGCTTTCGGCAACTTACAGGCCCATAGGTTTGCTTCCCTAGCCACCAAAAGTGCAGAACAGTGCAGAAAAGCATATTTTTTGCACAAAACCGACTTTTGCTGATCCAAACACCTCATGGATGATTTATAATGCTGGAAAATAATTAAGGGCATCAGTATTTAGACTCTATTTCAGTTTTGAAGGTGCCAACGAGGTGAATTAGGTCACATATCCTACCTACGTTGATAGAGGTGACTTGTATGCAAAATGGAAAGTTTGAATTCTACTTCAGTGTCTACTACAGATGTTAAAGACTTCGAAGATCAGGAATATTTTTGGAGTTAAGGAGATTGACAATCAAGATGGGATATTTTCCTTTTTTTTCAGCAAATATTTATGACTATCTATTTTTAGTAAATAGGATCCATTTTTTCAAGATCTGGAATAAATTTTCTAAAGGCTATAAAGCCCGTGGCTACTGTAGAAGAAAAGGTTCGACTTGGGATATTTTTTCACTCTTGTACTCTCAGACTTCTCATTTCATTCCAGTAATATAGGATTCTTTTGCCATTTATGTTCAGATGTCATTTTCTACCTTTCTGTACTTGCACTTGGATATTTTATTCATGTTTGTTCTATTTGTCTAATGCCAGATAGCTTTCATCCTATCTTTGTATTGATGAATTGAATAGCAAGTATCATTTAATTATTGTTATTCGCCATTCATATATGCTTTACTTATGAGTTTTCTAGTATGATAATAATTCTACATACATCCACCTTTTATCAACTCTCTGAACAACAGTGGTTAAAAGCCTTATCTATCTGAGTGTGTTTATGCATGTTTTGAATGAGTGAGTTTTGATTAAGTCATCCAACGTGATCCATATTACCCATCATTAAGAAAATACTAAAGTTACTAGACATCTTCAAGGTGCAACCTAGAAGAGTTTCCTGTAGAGCTAACAATTGCTTTATTAGCTTGAATTTGGATGTCCTTCAATATCTACGACTTTAAGGCAAGTTAGAAAATCATTGACATATATCCCAGGATATCAAGAGTACATTTTTGAGACAATCGAAATTTTTTATGCTTCCTATAATGCCAAACATTGTATAGAGGGACGAATTCCCATATGCCTTGTTGAAGATGAAACTATTGTGAAAAAATATGTAAGGTGGGTAGCAAAAAGTGATACATTGGTGGGTTTTTGTGGTAAGAAAGAAGAAGATAAGTGCCAATCACATTTCTTGGTTACAATTGGTGAGGGCGTTGCAGGATATGCGATTATTACAGATGCCTTCAAGAATTGTGTGATTGGCCATTACGCACGTGTTATTATTGCAAACCCTTTACATGAGAAGCTTCATCATTTGGTTGTGGTTGTTCATCCAACATGCAAAAGTTTTGATGCAAATTTTGTCCATCGATAATGGGAAAAAGTAGAATACCTATGGAACAAAAATTAGAGGAAATTTCAATTTAAAATGGGCCTTCCAAAAATAATACAAATTCCATGTCATCATGTATTATTCAATCAAAATTATTTAAAATTAAAAAAGGGATCACCGCTTAAACAATTTTTTAATATAAACTTGGGGATAGGTATCATAAAAAAAAACTACTTTTTTTGTTCGTATTTTCGACATATCGCCCTGTATTTTTACTCAAATTTCGATCAAGAGAGCTCGTTGGATGTGGAATTAAAATCTTCATCCAACGAGTACCCACTTGACATAATTTTTATGGGCCCCGGTACCCCAAAAATAAGAAATACCTGAAAAAACATGATGATGATGTCACCATCACGTTTTTTTAGGTATTTCTTATTTTTGGGGTAGCGGGGCCCGTCAAAAGTATGTCGACTGGGTACTTGTTGGATGGGGATTTTAATTTCGGATCCAACAAGCTCTCCCGATCAAAATTTGAGTAGAAACACAGGGAGACATATCGAAAATACAAACAAAAAAATAGTTTTTTCTTTTATTCCTCCAAAATTAATAAATATTATTTTCTTATTTTATTAATTTTCTTTAGGAGGCCCATTTTGAGTTGAAATTTACTCTAATGCATGTGGAATATTTTTTAGGACCTATTATTGGTCATTCCTCAGATGGGGATAGTAGGAGAAGAATGCTTATGCTGAAGGATTATTACTCAACGACATGCATGAGATATCAAATTCCTTGGGAAGGGTGGAGGCTAACTGGGTTGTATGATGGATTTAAAGTAACAAGCCTTCATGACCAGGATTACATCCACAATGGCAAAAATCTAGTGACTCCTTTGTTTAGTGGTCAACGAGATCTAATTGTTGGAGAAGAGTTGGTTAGTTTTAACCATGTAATAATGGTTTATAACAATTTTAAAGTGGATAACCACAAGCTTAAAATTGAGGATACAGAGAGGATTGATCGCCAAAACTGGGGTTCAACCTAATGCATTGCTTCAAGGCATGTCCAGAGGTGCTTGAAGGAAATCAGAAGTACAGGTGGCAGGACAGAGAGGACATCGTGTACAGAGACCTATCTAGCAATCGTTGCTGACTACATTGATATTTTTTTGTCTCCTAGTTTAACTCTTTGGGAAATAGTGTGAAATTCTTCAAGAGTCCATCATTTCTTCACCTTATGGCTATGTTGGGTCAGCGAACAAGAAAATACTAATGTCAACATTAATTTGATTAGTAGAGAGGCATATCAAGATGTGAAACTTTCCTGCCACTTTGTGGTTTTGTTGATGAGATTGTTTTGTGATCAATACTCTAACTTACCATGTGCATTACACCTGACTGGGTCATATGTATGTGCGAACTTCTTTAGCAAAGTCGGTGGCATGGTTGGAGTAGAGAGGGCATATTATTTTGTTGACTTACTTCATGCTATTGGAACCCTTAATAGAATTGCTGAAGAAGAATCGAATCCCTAAGGGATTCATTTTAATAAATATCATAAGAAAAAAATGAGTATCCGGAAAAAATTTCATCAACAAATAGTAGAGGAAGGTGATGTCTTGTCACAATAAGATTCAATTTCCACAGATAATAAAATTAGAGAAACTCTCAAGATAGGATTGGAGGATGCACACGGAATTTTACAAGGTCTTGGCATGCAACCAAAAAGACACACAGAAGATTCTTGGTGGTTTAAAACATGGATAAAGGATCACAATGTTCCAACATTTGAAGATGTGGATGAAGTAGTTGATAATTCTCCACCGGATAATTCCACATCCATATTCCAATATTCGTCTTTTATGGTACTCAATGATACTGAATTGCAAACGATGGAAAGTGAGTGGAGGCACGAGCTGGATGGAATTTTAGATTCTATTGATGAAAATGTAAACATAACTATCAAACCAGTGGTGGAGCTTGATGGCAAGGACATGTACAAATCTTGTTTGGTTAGTCAATTGAATGGAAACCCGACATTATTGAAAGATAGATTGAGTAAAGTGAGGAATGGAGTATACTTCAGGCGAGATGAGAGGGCCCTCGAAAAGGGTGTTGCAATTGGTTTTGGAATTGGATCAGATTGTGTGGTGTTGTTTGAGAGCGAGTCTATACCTGTAGCTAAACATACTACAAGAAAATGTGTATCTCAAAGTACAAAGCATGTTGTTTCTTCTGGGACTTGGTACATTGGAAGAGTTCAAAGAAAAAGAAAGAAGGATGGTAATAGGGTGTTTGATTACCATAATGACATTGATCTTTTAGATAGGCCTCGAGGTGTTGAGCTTCAATGTTGTTGGTGCAATAGAATAAAGGGGAAACACATGTATAAGTATGATTCAACAGATCATCTATTCATACAACTTGAATATGTTATAGCAATGAAAAAACTATCATACAATATTAAGAAAGACACATACAAGTTAGAACAAAGTGACCGCAGAATTTTTGAGGATTTCATTAAAAATTTATCTTATCTTTTGTACTGCTATCTTATAACTTATTTATAAAGTAGTGTTTTTTGTATTATTGTTGATTAATTTGTATAAATTTCATATTCATTTTATACTCATTTTAATTTCTCTTATCTTCAAGTGCGGTGAATGGTTGGGATAACTCTATGTGAAGTTATCAATTGTCAAATATTTCTCTATGCGTTCTTGAGGTCTACTGAACTGTTGGCGAGTTCAACAATCATGTTTAATATTACTTTTAAAAGGGTGAAACCAGTTTTTGTTTGTCAAATTTTGGTGCCCATGCCCATGTTAGAGTTTTCATATACTTTCTTAATTTGCTACTTCAATACTTAAATGGAATATTACTTAATGTGTCTTTCTTGAAATGTGTTTTCTAAATGTTTTCTTAAATGGCATATCATGTTCTTTAATTTCGTCATGTTTGTGTGGAGTGCATATTAACTCATTAGGAAATTGTAATTGTTGTTGATTCAAAAGATGGCTATGGTGTGGAAATATCTTGTTATAAAACTCATTGTTGTGCACCTGTTGTGGTATGGAGTGGGCATGGAGTGGTTATACTTTCTATAACCAATGAATCTTATACAGTGATGAAAAGATATATAAAACAGTGTACCTTGAGGGACAGAAAATATTACTGGTATTGTTGGTCCTATAAAGGAGTTGCATGTCCACCTTATAAGTTTCACCTTGACCTTTTGGGTTTGTTGTTTGTTTTGTTGTGCACCCCTTGGTTAACTCATGATCCTTTATCTTACTTTGTCCATAGGTGATGTTTATTAATTTTTTGATACCTTACCTTAAGGAGCATGACTGATCTCTCTCCCTCTGTGTGATGTTTGCACGATCTTTGTTGATGCTCCATGTGATATCTTGCTGCACCACCCCTATGAATGGGATTTCGTTGTTACACCTTCCACATGGTCACTTTGCACCAACATGACCATGGCCTATTTCTTGGGTGGACTGTGGGTTCTTCCATAGTGTAACAATGAGTCTGTTTCTTGGTGGATTGTGGGTCCTTCACCAGCGTGACCGTGATTTTTTTCTTTGCACTTTCTTGGTGGACTGTGGGTCCTTCAACACGACCAAAAACCTATTCCTTAGTGATACCTTGAGAGGTCCTTCTCCAACATGATTGTGATATGTTTTATTGGGTGGAATGTGGGTCCTTCACGCCCGTGATTGTGGTCTGTTTATTGGTGGACTGTGGGTGCTTCACCAACATGGATGTGATCTATTTTCTTGAGTGGAATATGGGTCCTTCCCCAACATGACCATGATTTGTTTTCTTGGTGGACTATGTGTCCTTCTCTAGCATGACCATGATCTATTTTCTCAGGTGGAATGTGGGTCCTTCCCTAGCATGACCATGAGGTGACTGTGAGCATATTTTTTTGTGTGGACTATGTGGTCTTCCCCAATGTGACAATGAGTTTCACTTTATGGGTGGACTATGTTTTTTCAAGCATGACTATGCAAAGTATGCTTGTGTGTCTCTGCAGTATGTGACTGCATCCTTACCCAGCATGACTGTGTTAACAGCATGACTGTATTAGGTATGAATGTGCTTGTTGAATAAATAGTATGGGTCAGTATGTTGTTAGTATGCTTATACTTTAACCCTATCTGGATCTTTCTCAAGGTACATAAATTGTTTGTCTAGATTGACTTGTCCCTTCGGTGACAAGATCAAATCTGAAAAATATGAGTATATGGTTGATTCAAATATTGGTTATGATTATTTACTGTTGATATCTACTATACATTACCTTATCATGTTGTTACTGTACATGGAATTTGATGATTCTCGAGGATCAACTTTAACGCAGTGAATAATGGAGTGTTAAGTTGAAAGAGATGAAAATTATGTTTGTTTATTAGAGTTCAAATTTTATTATAGCACTATTGTTTTGAATCTGATTTTATATGTTCATACATTAATCTCACCAGGTATTCTGTGTTTTCCAATTTTTTATATTTCTTGACCCTTTAACAACAGAATCTAGAGTATTACCTTCCTCTTGTTTTATTTGTGATACAATTGTAATGTATAATTTCATAAAATAATGTACAAGATTGAGACAAGCCACATACAAGATAAGTTTAAAGCATAGCTTTCATCTCGTTCAACTTAAAAACTCCCGAATGTCAACTTTCGGTAACGTTAATGTTGAACGAGATGAAAATTATGCATTCAGACTTATGTGGACTATACATTATTTTATATTGTTGTTACTGTACATGGCATTTGATGATTCTCAAGGACCAACATTAACACAGTGACTAATGGAGCATTAAATTGAAAGTAATGAAAATTATGTTTGTTAATTTTAGTTCAAATTTTATTACAGCAGTACTGTTATGAATATGATTTTATACGTTCATGCATTAAATTTTACTAGTTAAATTAAAAACTTATCTAACCCTTAAACTTTAACATCAAGTACTTTGGAGACATGTACATGGCATATTCCATTCTTGGTTTTTATGGTTTTTTTTATTTGGTTTTCCTATTTATCCTTGTTTGGTTTTATTGAAAATTATTGGTTTTATTGAAAAGTATAGGAATCTTACTTTATAATTCTCTTTTCCTTTAATGACACATATAATTCTCATGTCTGTGATCTATGAATTAGTGCTATTTTTCCTTTTATGTTAGATATTACTTGTTTACCACATGGAACTTATGTAGGTTTTGAGTTGTAGTTACCAGAACAAAAATAGTATATGGATGAGAATATGTATTCCAGTTCTTAGATTTCTTTTTGGATATGATACATCTGGATATGGCTATGAGGTGTAGTTATTAGTAAGGCAGAAAGCTGGCGGTTGCATATGCACGTTATTCAATATATTGTCTGAGCATGCAGGAAGAATTTCAAGGACTCTGTTCACTATGCATGGACATATGTCCCACAATATCCAAGGTATGTGATCTCCGTACTCTGTTGAATAAAGAACTGAATTAAATTTTAGGCTTGGATTGTTGAGAATCCATATTTTAAGAATGTCACTGTGTTGAGGCCTGGAAATTCGCAGGCAACAACAGTAAGGGATTCTCCCTAGTCAACGTTCCCAACTAGCCCGTGATTGTTTGGTATAGGGAATCCGTCCGGTTTGCGGTCCAGCTACCGTAGGTCAAGTAGCAAAAACAAAGGTTTTACCGGTTGTGGCCCGGTCCACCGTGTATTTTTGTATTTTTTGACTTAAGTATGATATGCAAGTGCCTAATTAACCATGCAGGGTGATAAAGATGCAAAGAGTAGTCACAATGTGAGGCACAGGCTCTTACCTCTCGTCTTATAACTCACAAGCATCCAAATCATGCAAGGAAATAAATACTAACTAAACTATCTCTAGAGAGCTGGGTATTAATTCATGAGTAATGCACCCTTGTTCATGTGTTATGGCAAATCACAGATAGCTGTTCTTATAACCAAACATATAACATGAATAAAAGTATATATGATAAGATAGCTCATCAACAGTTAAAACTACCATTACTCATAGTGGAAAAGACATCATAAAGGTACTGAAGAACATTCATACAAGAACATAGGTTCAATAAATTAGAATCCTCTTACAGCTAATGAGACATAGTTGAAAACGAAATAGTTCCCCTTCAACATTGCTCATTTAATCACATTGATACATTCCACATTACGCTTTCTCCAACAGGAAAAAGTTGCAGTTTCTGATTGTAAAACGAAATAGTTCCTCTTACAAGCAAATGGTTTACAAGTTTTTCCAAGAAAAAAGTCCTCGTCCAGTTCTAATTTTCACATATTTAAGCTAAAACAGTTGACCCCTGGGCTGCCCACAAGCGTGCGGCCTTTCAGTTCCCCAAATGCTTCAGATCCCTCTATCTTTTCTGTATGCACTCATGAGCCATTTGGTCACTGATTGGGTGAGTCACTGATGGACCTTTTAGGTTTGTGCCTTTTGTTGCTTTTGATTTTGTCTTTTCCTTCGCTTGTCTCCCTTGTGACCCTGCCGGTTTCGATTTGATTTTTACAAAACTGTCAAGCTACGCCTTCACGCCGCGGTCGCCCCAACAGTCCCTTGAGTTCTACCTGCAATCAATTACTGTGCATCATTCATTGGAATGGCATTTTAAACGTTAAATTAAACCACCTGGAATGGCTAATCCACAAGAAAACGGCCAGGTGCACCACCTGATCTGAGAATTTTAATAGACGCTGCCATCACTACCTCGTCCACTTACAGCCTCAATAGACATCATTCATGATGGAAGATGGAAAACTTGACGGCGGCTCAAAATACTTACATCGGAAGGGTAGCTCATTGACAGCCGCAACAGCGGATCCTGACAAGAATGGGTACTGCAAAATAATTTAAGCATATCGCAGTCAGAAGAGTTTTGACTAAGCCTCGAGCGGAAAAGTTCTAAATCAAAAGTCGAAAGAATATCGACATCGAAAGATGAAAGCTTTTCACACCCGCAACGGCGGAAAAGAAATGACTACGGGCAAGCGACCAAAAGACTGACGCATTGGCTGGTGGAGCATTTTGGACTTCGGGTGCTTAGTTGCTTTGGGAGCTGCAACGGTGGAAGAAAACGGTTAAAGACATGTGTGACAAAAATACTGATAAGCATCAGTAGTCAGAACACTTTGGGCTTCGGGCACTTAGTTGCTTTGGGAGCCGCAATGGCAAAAGCAACAAAGATTACAGATATGCGACTAGCATCGGAAGGCGGAGCGCTTTAAACTTCGGACAGCTAGCTGGTTTAGGAGTCGCAACGATGGAAGCTAACGAAGACTACAGCCTCTGATAAAAATAAAATGCTCTGATCAAAATAAAAATGCTAAGTTCTTAAGACTTTGAAATCCAACGACGGCTAAAACGGTTTCTCCTCCAAAATGGTGGGTCCTCAACCAACAAACCCAAACTTAAAATATGCGACCCAAAACAACTTCGAAACACAAGCAACTTCCGAAAACCAGGACGACTGTTAGCGTTCGATAATCATTCAAAATTAAAGTATGACCAACAACCATTCACGGATCAAATGATTAAGAACAAACGCTAAATCATGAGGAGGGGACCAAAATTTAAGAAATTTGGGGAAAACAGTTGCAGCTACAACAATTGGCGACTACCTGGTGAACCTAGATCTATGGACAACTACTTCCTTAAGTAATAGACTGTTTAACAATAAAATCATCAAGTTGAATTCTTCTAGATGTATGGATTTCCCAAATGGCAGATACATGGACTTTGAATCATTGAGGGTAGTCCTGTTCAAGAAAATGGAAACCAAGGTTTCAAAGTCAAGATAACTCTTTCGAGGCCAGAAGTATGAGTTTCATTTTTTACCTCTGTCTTTGGGTAGCTTCCATCTTGGACACCACAGGATCGTAACATCTGGTAAATAGAAACATTCATTTGTTCCTCATTCCCATGCCATTTTTCACTTTTGTGCTTTTGGACTTTTGTCCTTTTGAGTCCTCCTCATGCCTTTCTTTCTGAATTTTTATTCAGGCTCCTCTATACATAGTGTCCTTTTGTGTGAGAGATGTATTTAGTTTTCAGCTCACTAACGGAGAGAAACTTTTGGCAATTTTATACTCATATGATTTAGTGCTTTGTTTTGGTATACATTTCTTCCTTAGGAGTTTTGACTCTTCTTAGCCTTTTGGCTTTCAATTCTTGGCATGGGATCATTTATATATAATATACTGTTTACCCTGCTTCCTTTCCATGGGTCTTTTGCTGTCACCCCCCTAAGACATTTTTAAGTGTGATATGGATGGAGCCTTGAAATAGTATTCCAAACCTTTTAATCTTGAGTTACTTTACAGGGATTAAGCAGGATTTCAATGCGTTCACAACCATTTAGGAAAACTGCTAAACTAGAAGAAACTCTATCAGATAAAACCATAATACACAGTCTTATAATCAAGGATTTTAGTTGGTCCAGAATTCTAATTCTCTCCATGTGACCAAAGCTTTCTTCTTTTATTTAAAATCAAATAGAAAATCTAAAGTAGAAAAAAACTAAACTTCAAGACTCAAAGACTCAAAAAGACAGCCAAGATAGATTATTTATATACAAGACAGAAGAACTCAAAGAAACTCAAGAAAAATAAGGCTTGAGAACCAAACCATTTACTGGTAAGTTCTCTTCCCATCCCTGTAGATCTTGCAACTTATACATAGAAGGGCCAAGCTTTGTAGCAATCTGAAAAGGGCCTACCCACAACTGCTGAAATTTAGTATGCTTTCCTTTCTCATCATGGGGGTGATCCCATTTGAGGACTAAGTCTCCCACTTCAAAGTCTTTTGTTCTAGCTTTATGTTGGTCGAACCATCACTTTATTAACTCTTATTGTTGCTTAAAGCGTTCTCTGGCTTTAGATCTAGCCTCTTCTGCTTTCAGAAGATTGCATATCCTCATCTGCAGAACTTCATCCTCCGACCCTCTGGACTCTTGAGCTATCAGGTAGGATGGTAGCATGATATTGGGGGGAAGGATGGCTTCTTTACCACACACAAGAATATATGGTGACACTCCTATCTCAAAATTGGGGGTGACTGTATCAACCCAAAGGGCATTTGGTAGCACTGAGTGCCAACTCCTCTGGTTTTCTATTATAGTCTTCTTTAAAATTCTAATAAGATTTTTGTTAGAGGATTCAACCAGGCCATTTCCTTGTGGATAGTAATTAGTAGAATAATGTAATTTTATCCCTTTATCATGAGCAAAAGTAGTTAATTTAATTGATGAAAAGTACGTATCATTATAAAAAACTAACGAAACTGGAACTCCAAACCTGGTCATGATGACCTCGTCTTGATTTATTTTGTGCAGCGGGACTGCTTCGACCCAGGGAGTGAAATAATCGGTCGCGGTCAGAACGCACTTGTGTTGGAGGGAGGAATTTGGTTTTATTTCTCCAATGACATCCAAACCCCATTGCTCGAATGGCTCCGTGATCATCACAGGATTTAGGGGTGCTGCTGCTTTAGGTTGTCTTCCACCACACCTTTGGCAAATATCACACTTCCTGACATGTGCATGCGCATCTTTGAAGAGCGTAGGCCAATATTAACCAACTCTGAGGATTTTATGGGCTGTAGTATCCCTTGAATAATGTTCCCCAACAGACCCTTCATGCAAATCTGTCATTACTTTTTCCGCATCTTCTTTCTCTAAGCATCTCAGAAGAACTCCGTCATAATTTTTTTTGAATAACACTCCTTCAACAATTTGATAGGAAGCTGATTTAAGACCCAACGCTCTTCTTTGATTAGAATTCCAATGTTCTGGCAACATCCCTACCTGCAGGTAATGCACGAGGTCTCTATACCAAGATTCGGGAGCTGTAAACGAAGGACATACGTCCATTACATGTAATTCGGCTTCATCCTCCCAGGCGTGTTCTTCATTTTTTCCATTTTCAGTCATTATTTTGCACAACCCTTGTCCTTTAACTATAGAGGCTGGCTTGAATTCAAGGTCGTACTCTTGAAGAGCTATTACCAAGTTGCCCCTTCTTTCTCCTAACTCCTTCTGTACAAGAAGGGACCTTACAGCTGGGTAGGGGACGATCACCTTGGTTCGATTTTTTAAAATATAAGGCCTGAATTGCTTCACTGCTTTGAATACTACATAATCTTGTTTATCAATGGCTGAATAATTTAATTCAGCCCCTTGTAGACCAGTGCTCATGAAAGATATTGGGAATTCATCCCCTCCATCTTCCTTTTGCGTAAGCACAGCTGCTAGTGAATCATCAGATGCAAAGGTATACAGAATAAAGTCTTTATCGAAATCTGGGCTTTTCAGGGAGGGTGCGTGTGCAACAATAGTTTTAATTTTGCTGAATGTGTTCTTCTCAATCTCAGTCCATTTGAATTGTGCATTTTTCTTAACCATCTGTTGCAGCGGCTTGACAATCTGAGCAAAATATGGCACGAATCTTCGCATGAAGTTTATAGTTCCCATAAATGATTACATCCCTTTTTTATTATGGGGCAATGGGATCTGTTCAATGCCCTCAATTCTTTCTGGATCTATAGAGATTCCTTTCTTTGAAACTATATGACCCAACAATTTTCCCTCCGTGAAAGCGAACACACACTTTTTGGGATTGAGCGAGATGCCATATTTTCGACAGTGTTCAAAAATATGCCTTAAATGAAAAGTGTGCTCTTCTCACTTCTTTGAGAATATCGTAATATCATCAAGGTACACTACAGCACTACGACCAATCAATCCATGGAAAGCTATGTACATAGCCCTCTGAAATGTTTCTCCATCATTTATAAGCCCAAAGGGCATCCTTCTGTAGGCAAAGTTTCCCCATTTGGTCCTGAACGTTATCTTCAATCTGTCTTCTTCATCTACTAATACTTGATTGTAGCCAGAGAAACCGTCTAATAATGAAAACAGTTCAGAACCTGAGACCATTTGCAGCAATTGCTCCATAGGTGGCATAGGATAGTTATCTTTATCTGAAGCACGGTTTAAGTTCCTAAAGTCCACGCAGAGTCTGATTTCTCCAGACTTTTTCCTTACTGGTACCAGATTTGATACCCACTCAGAATGTCTGACCTTAAAAATGATTCTAGCATCCAATAATTTCTTCACTTCACTATGAATCAGCGGTTCCAATTTTGGATGCATTTTTCTTAAAGGTTGCTGATACGTCTTGACACCAACTTTGATGGGAATAACATGTTTGATGATGCTGGTGTCATATGTTTTCAAATCTTTGTATGTCCATGCGAAAACATCTTTGTATTGCTTAAACAGATTGACAAACTTGTCTCTTTCTGCTGGTGAACAACATTTTCCGAGATTCACAAATTTAGGACTCGTCTCGGTCCCTGAATTTATCAGCTCGAACTGTAGAGATGAGCTGTGGGTCTTCACATTGGCTGGTCTTCTAAACTTTTCATTTAAATTGAACACTCTTTCTAATGTTCTAACTCCCTTCGGGATGAAATTATCATACTTCAGCTCGGCCTGATGTTCTTCATCGTCTATAATTTCTCCTTTAAATACCTCGTCATTCGTTAAGCATTCTATAATTTGCTGGTCATCATTGAACACTCGTAGGTTGGTAATCATATCAGGTACTGAGGGCCTAAAAAGTAATTCAACAGAGCATCGATTATTAGTGGGTATCAACCTAGCGGCTGATGTGGCCAACAAATCAGCCGCTGCATTTTTAAGTCTTGGAATTGAAATAATATTGAATGCATTAAAACATTTAAGCAGGTCCCATACCTCATTTTGGTAAGCCTTTAAGTGAGGGGAAACACAATGTATTTGATTCCGAATTTGTTTCACAATAATTTAAGAGTCTCCAAAAACTTTTAGATTACTTACCTTTAATTCAATCGCTTTCCTCAAGCCCTGCACCAGCGCTTCGTACTCAGCTGTATTATTAGTACACTCAAACTCTAATCTACATGAGAGAAAATGTTTATTCTTCTAGGGGTCGATCAGGACACAGCTGACCCCTGACCCTTCTAACAAATTAGAGCCATCAAAAAACAAAGTCCAAAAATCACTAACTACTGAATGCGAATCTACTTCTACTGCTAAGTTTACTATGTTACAGTCAATCTCATCAGCCTGTGAGAATCGAAGGAGATCAGGCTGAGTGTCTGATGTGTTGTTGGTTTCTTCTGCTTGGTAATTTCCTGGTTCCAACTCAATAAAAGAGTTTCCCAATACAAAATCCACTGGTTCATTCTTCTCATCCAATTGAGTAACGTTGTATTTCATGTGAGGCTCCCTTAAAATCTTAATCTGGTTCGGACTTCCTTTGTATGGTAGCCATAGATGCGACCAATCCGAGGCAAAATATCCATTTAGTTTGGCCGACCAATCTCTGCTTAGGACAAGACCGTAAGCGTCTGGTATATCAGCCACCATGATATTGATGACTTGGCACACTTTATCATTTGATGCCAAATGGACTAGGACATCCTCCATCTCACCAATTACCTTTACATCCATCCTGTCCAACTGAACAACCCTCCATGTGGATGGCTTAGGCTTCCCATTTATCTTTTTACAGATTGATATTGGCATGACATTAAACGACGCCCCTGAGTCTACCAGGCAATTATGTACGTTGTAATTGAAAATTTCAAACATGAGGAGGAAAGGCGGATGTTTGCTTTTAAACTGGGCCTCCAACGCTGGTTTCGCCGATTTCTTCTTCTTCTTGAGGTTGATTGTCAGTGGGAAGCTTCTCATCCGATGCTTCAAGTGCTTTCAATAGTCTTTCTTTTTGCTGTGGCACTTTACACATTTCAAATAGTGAAACATTCGATTTTACCTTCTTTAAATCCTCCACGATGTCATACTCCATCTACTGTTCAATGGGATCAGGTTTATCAGCATTCATCTTTTCTTCATTTGGCTTGGCCAACGTATTATTCTGCTTAGGATCTTGGCTGGTAATAGTGAATTCTGGAATTTTATCAGCTAAGGATTTATTATGAAATTTCTTAACATTTCGCTGAAGCCTCTTAATCTTTGGGAGAATGAGACTGTTTTCTTTAATTGGCCCTTGGCTCCTTGTTGTCACGTTGGTTTCCATGACGTCCTTGTAGCCCTGCTTCTTTTCTTCTTCTGCGTCAAATAACGAAACAGAACTCCACAAAACCATGGTTTCCTCTTCTTGTTCATTAGAGGAATTTTGGGGTCTAAAATGGGCCTCCTAAGGAAAATAATAAAATAATAGTTAAAATAATGAAATAATAGTTAAAATAATAAAATAATATTGATTAATTTTGGAGGAAGAAAGAATAAAACTACTTTTTGTGTTCGTATTTTCGACATATCTCTCTGTTTTTTTACTCAAATTTCAATCGGGAGAGCTCGTTGGATGCGGAATTTGATTCCGCATCCAACGAGTACCCACACTGCATAATTTTGATGGACCCCGCTACCCCAAAAACAAGAAATACCTGAAAAAATGTGATTATGACATTATCATCACGTTTTTTTAGGTATTTCTTGTTTTTGGGGTAGCGGGGTCCGTATGTCATCATCACGTTTTTCAGGTATTTCACATCATCATCACGTTTTTTCAGGTATTTCTTGTTTTTGGGGTAGCGGGGTCCGTATGTCATCGTCACGTTTTTCAGGTATTTCTTGTTTTTGGGGTAGCAGGGTCCATCAAAAGTATGCAGTGTGGGTACTTGTTGGATGTGAAATCAAATTCCGCATCTAACGAGCTCTCCCGATCGAAATTTGAGTATAAACACAATGAGATATGTCGAAAATACGAACAAAAAAAGTAGTTTTTTTTTAATGACAAATATGTCAATTCAACCATTATGGTTGACTTATTTTATTGAAATTCTATTGGTTCTTGAATTCCAACTCACAAAAACTTATTTTGGCACGTTTTCTTATAAGGCCTATTTTAGACCCCAAATTTCCTCTAATGCTTTGGTTGAAGTGGTAGTCTCTTTTCTTTCTTCATCTCCATATTCTGTTAATCCAGAATCCAACAGCTGATTCATGATCAATGTCACTGAGTTTATCCATTGAGGACAATTCTTTTTAGAGTGTGGTTGTTGGTGGAAAGTGCAAAAATTGTCCATGCCTACCTCTGTTAAATTCATAGATGCAGCATTGTGAGGAGGAGGTTGAAACTGATTGTTATCCTCTCTTTTCTTATAATAGGGCTTATAGAATTTTTGTGTTTCCTTTTGTTTCTCCAAATCTATGATTTTGTTGGAAAGCTTCTGCATCATTTTGGACATATTTTCAAAATCTGGTGATTTCTCTTCCTTAGGCTTAGTAAACAATAAGGCTTTCCTTCCCGCACCTTTCTCTCTTGAATGTTCTGGATAATCTTCGATACTTTCTCTTTCTGCCTCCACTACTTCTGCCTCTGCATAGGTTTCTGCCAAAGTAGGCTTGGCCCTTATTTTGGCAAACATGGCCAACTCAGGGCCTAAAGCTGAAGTATAATATTCAATTAGGACCTTGTCCGAAGGTTTATCTGCTTCAGAAAAATTCTTGAGATATGTTGCAAACCTTTGTGTGAAACTATACGCCTTTTCCTTTCTCTCTTTATTCAAGGCGCATAGCCCTTTCATGAGGGCTGCATGAGTTTTCTGAGTTGCATACTTACTTCTGAAAATTCTCTCGAAGGTATCCCAATCAGGGATAGAGTTAGCAGGCAACCCAAAATACCATGATGCTACAGCTCCTTTAAGGGTATGCAGAAATAGTCTGCAAACTACATCCTCATACTCCCCAGCCCTCAACCCTTATATTAATAGGTAAAAACTTTGCAAGTGATCATCTACTAGTATCTTCTCACTTGGTCGAATTTGGGCAGCATCTTTTCAAAGGATTGAGGTAAATCATGTAGCGGAGGCATTAGATTTAAAGGTGATCTGGCTCTCTAGGAAGGTGGTAGATTTGGTGGGTTGGGTGGTTGATTAGCATTTACTCCTGCCATGAATCTAGGTGGAGAGTGAGGGGGTGAGCCAATAGGAGTGTGAGCATGAGAAATATGAGGGGTATCTGGGCCTTCTTGATTCAAAGGTAGTGTAACTTCCTATAAGGCTATTTCTACAAGTTCTTTCCAGTCTCCAACCAACACTGAGTCTTCTACTATAGGACGATCTTTCTTTTTATATTCTCTTCTGGGCAATTCAGGGATAATTGGCAATCCTCCAATCTTATTTACATATTCCCTAGTGTGTCTTCTGAGGTCATTAACAACTTCGTTGCCAACATAATATAGATGTTCTCTATTCCTTTCTTTCGGATTTGGATTATGAAGTCCACTACTTTCAGAACTGTTACCGGTGGAATAATCTCGGGAAAACAGGTTTCCTCGGCCAGCCATGCACTGGCCGCCCTCCTTCTATCACCGAAACTGTTGAGGCCTGGAAATTCACAGGAAACAATAGCAAGGGATTCTCCCCAGTCAACATTCCCAACTATCCCATGACTGTTTGGTATAGGGAATCCATCCGGTTTGCGGTCCGGCTACCGTAGGTCAAGTAAAAAAAACAAAGGCTTTACTGGTTGCAGCCCGGTCCACTGTGGATTTTAGTATTTTTTGACTTAAGTATGATATGCAAGTGCCTAATTAACCATGTAGGGTGATAAAGATGCAAAGAGTAGTCATAATGTGATGCGCAGGTTCTTACCTCTCGTCTTAGAACTCACAAGCATCCAAATCATGCAAAGAAATAAATACTAACTAAACTATCTCTAGAGAGATGGGTATTAATTCATGAGTAATACACCCCTGTTCATGTGTTATGGAAAATCACAGATAGCTGTTCTTATAACGAAACATATAACATGAATAAAATTATATATGATAAGATAGCTCATCAACAGTTAAAACTACCATTACTCATAGTGGAAAAGACATCATAAAGGTACTGAAGAACATTCAGACAAGAACATAGGTTCAAGAAATTAGAACGCTCTTACAGCTAATGAGACACAAGTGAAAACGAAATAGTTCCTGTTACAAGCAAATGGTTTACAAGTTTTTCCAGGGAAAAAGTCCTCGTCCAGTTCTAATTTTCACATATTTAAGCTAAAACATTTGACCCCTGGGCTTCCCACAAGGGTGCAACCTTTCAGTTCCCCAAATGCTTCAGATCCCTCTGTCTTTTATGTATGCACTCATGAGCCATTTGGTAACTGATTGGGTGAGTCATTAACGGACCTTTCAGGTTTGTGCCTTTTGTTGCTTTTGATTTTGTCTTTTCCTTCGCTTGCCTCCCTTGTGACCCTGCCGGTTTCTATTTGATTTTTACAAAACTATCAAGCTATGCCTTCACGTCGCGATCACCCCAACAGTCCCTTGAGTTCTACCTGCAATCAATTACTGTGCATCATTCATTGGAATGGCATTTTAAACATTAAATTAAACCACCTGGAATGGATAATCCACAAGAAAATGACTAGGTGCACCCCCTGATCTGAGAATTTTAACAGACGCTGCCATCACTACCTCGTCCACTTACAGCTTCAATAGACATCATTCATGACAGAAGACGGAAAACTCGATGGCGGCTCAAAATACTTACATCGGAAGGGTAGCTCATTCACAGCCGCAACAACGGATCCTGACAAAAATGGGTACTGCGAAATACTTTAAGCATATCGGAGTCGAAATATTTTTGACTAAGCCTCGAGTGGGAAAGTTCTAAATCGAAAGTCAAAAGAATATCGACATCGAAAGATGAAAGCTTTGCACAGCCACAACGGCGGAAAAGAAATGACTACAGGCAAGTGACCAAAAGACTGACGCATCGGTTGGCGGAGCGTTTTGGACTTCGGGCGCTTAGTTGCTTTGGGAGCCGCAACAGTGGAAGCAAAAGGTTAAAGACATGCACGAAAAAAAGACTGATAAGAATCGGTAGTCAGAACACTTTGGGCTTCGGGCGCTTAGTTTCTTTGGGAGCCGCAACGACAGAAGCAACAAAGATTACAGATATGCGACTAGCATTGGAGGGCGGAGCGCTTTAGACTTCGGACAACTAGCTGGTTTAGGAGCCGCAAAAACGGAAGCTAACGAAGACTACAACCTCCGATAAAAATAAAATGCTTCGATCAAAATAAAAACGCTAAGTGCTTAAGACTCTGAAATCCAACGACGGCTAAAACTGTTTCTCCTCCGAAACAGTGGCTCCTCAACAAGCAAACCCAAACTTAAAATCTGCGACCCAAAACAACTTCGAAACACACACAACTTCTGAAAACCGGGATGAGTGTTAGCCTTTGATAATCATTCAAAATTAAAGTATTACCAACAACCATTCACAGATCAAACGATTAAGAACAAATGCTAAATCATGAGGAGGGGACCAAAATTTAAGAAATTTGGGGAAAACAGTTGCAGCTGCAACACACTGTATAACTATTTCATGTGTATGGTCACACAACCGATATCAGACTTACATTTGTCTAAGATTTTTTTTATTTTTCTAAATGCAACTCTATAGATATTGACACACCATTAAATTTCATTGCTTCAGTACCGTTTATCATCACCTTAAATTTTAATGAGCCTGTCACCTTTTCTGATGAAGGTTCAGTGCCTTGTTTTATAGGGGGAAATTGCTCATGCTTTCGAATAGACAACTGCTTAGCTAGTTTCCCTTGGTTATGTTAGCACTATTTATTTTTGCTGAAAGTTAGTGCTATCATTAAATTGCTTTTAAGATATATTGGTGATCGTGTGGTTTTCAAATTCTTCCCGCTAAGTGATTTATAAAAAATTCCCAGAGCTACAAGAAGAAAAAGGTTTAAGGTTTTGAGCAAAAGGAAAGGAATTTAATGAATTAAAGAATTTTGGGTTTTAATGTAAATTTGGCGGGGGATTTTACAAAAAGCGTTTTGGCACAAGACCACTCAACATACACACCAAGCAAATGTTTCCACCAAAGTCCAAGCATCGAGCTGTCCAAGACTGATACACACATTGTTCCTTGGTATAATTTGAAATGATTGGTGTTTATAAACAGTTTATAGGTAAGTGTTTGCTTGCATGTGGGATAATTCCCTCATCAAAAGGAAGCAAAATATAAAAGCGTGAGAATTATTTGCATCAACGCATATTGGCGGAGAGAATATGATTAGTTATATGTGGAGATTAATTAAAGTAAAATTTCTGCAATAAATAATTTGAAGAAATTAACACTAAATAATATTTTCATTTCCGGAGACGGAGCAATTGGTAATGTCATTAGTTGAAGATGCAAAGTCTGGTATTCCTTTGAACACACCAAATAATTCATGCACTTCCAGTTTGAGTGGTTTGTACAAATCTAATGCCTGGCATACCGAGAAACAAGATCTTGAGTGTTTCCGGGATAAACCTGATAGTGAATCTGAAGCTTACAATACCGTCAAATAAATTTTCATTGTTTGAAATCATCAATCAGAATTTGATCATGTTTTCATTGTGCTAATGTTGAAAACTAATAATCTAGATATAGCAAAAAATGTAACATATGTAGAGCCAAATACAAAGAAATGGATTCTGGTTGAAAGGGAAATAAGTGATAGTGATAATGGCAATGTTGTGTACTCTCTGCCGGAGGAATTGTATATAATTAAAGATCATGCAAAGTAAACATTGATCAACGATCCAGATTAGAGCACATTTCATCTAACAGCTCAAATAAATTTCGCATTATGAAGTTGCATGGAGCAATTAAAATTTTCAATCAACCAAATGATGTTAAATGGTAAATAGGTTTTGAAGGTCATATTGTCACATGAGGAAAATCCAGGGATAAAACATATTTAGTATTGCCAACTAGCAAGGAGAAATTAGGTTTTGAGATTAGCAAATTTTTTATGCCGCATGCAAGTTCACGCACGTGGTAAGCATCCATTATCTTGTAAAACTGATCAACCACTTAAAATAATTTTGCTGGGTGAATGTGAAGGCAATTTGGAAAAGCAATTCTGATGAACATTCTACTAATTGTGGATCAAATGAGCTCAATTCAAAATTCAAAGCCGAAGAGCATGGTTGTTTTTTAGGAAAATGGCTCTTTTGGTCATTATTTTAAATCAATTTTTCCCACCGAACCAAGATGAATTTTCAGAAACTGAGAGAGGTTTTGCTTCATAACACACATATATACAATAACCTCTCTCTCTTTTTACCCAGGTACTATGGATTGAGAGAATAAAAGTCATGTTCAGAGAGAAAAGTTCCAGATTTTTAAATGATTGTTTTAGTTAGTTATTTCAATCAATTGTTTCTAGAAAAACTAGAAAGATTTTTCCAAAATTGAATGAGGTTTCTATTAAGAAAAGTATCATGTTCAAAAACCTCCTTCCATTTTTACACAGGTCCTAGGGGTTAGGAGAAAAAAGTGATTTTTACAGGCTATGTTTTAGGTTTTCCAAAGGACTGTTTCAAACATCACATTCAAAGAATTGTTTCAGACAAATGGAGTTGAATTTCAGGAAACTGAGAGAGGTTTGTCTTCATAACAGGTCTACCTTCAAAAAACTCCTTCATTTTTTACTCAGGTATCATAGGTTGGGAGAATTTAAAATATATTTAGAGGGTATTTTTTCAGAAATTTACAGGTTTACTATTTGAGTCATTAGTTTCAAAATCAGATCCTGAGGAATGGGAGTTGTATCAAAGGAAAATAAGACATGGGTTGCATTGGGAACATGGCCTATACAAAAACCTCTTTCTATTTTCACACATCTGTCACAATCTGCGATATGCAGGAGGGGATTTTCAGCCTATTTTTCTAGTAGTCCACATTTTGTTTTTGTCTTATGTGAATCGTGGTGTGTAGGCCACGTCCGAAGTTTATTAGAAGATGTTCTACAGTTTGTAACAAATTTTGATTCCTGAATGTTAGTTTAGGAAGTCCAAAATACTATAAATTTACCTCCTGAGGAAGGAGAAAGGGTTGAAACTCATGTAATTTTGCAGTGTATGTTTTCAAGAGTATTTTAATAAAGTTGCAGAGTCGAGGTCGGTGTTTTACACAGGGATTCATGTTTTGTTTGTATTACAGTATGTTGCTTCCTTTCTCATGTGAATGTTTTTCCAGTTTATCTCTTCCATTAGGTTTTCTTTCATGTCTAAAATAAGTGTATAACAATTTGGAATTCATACATGCTATGCTCCATCTATTGTTTCAGATATCCACTAAAGTTTTCTTCTAAAGTTAATACAAAATTCATTTTTCAATGCTCTGTGTTGATGGTATGTTCATGTTCCTCTTTCCCACCAAAAAATTATAATTTGACTGTGATTGAATGGTTATCTTGCCTCTATGTTGAAATCGTCTGCATAAGTTATATTTATTTCTGTTACACATCTTGACTCCATTCCCCAATGGTTCTATGTCTTGTGTCAACCAATTTTACAAACAATTTATACTTTCACTTGTACATATCTTGCATTATTAATATTTGGTGAGAGATCCCTATCGAAAGAGTAGAAGGCCAGTTCTCTCTTCGAAAGTGGATCTGCTCTTACCTGGGAGCAGTCCTTCCACAACCTTTGGCTCAATTCCAGTGCTAACAAATTGGCACTATTGTCGGGGACGAGATTGAAGATCATCCCTTGGAAAGAAGACAAAAAACACAAATGATAAAGGGTTTCTGTGGGAAAACATAGATTCTTACATGTGAAAAAGATTGTACCATTTTCCCTGGTGACTCCACTGGGGAGACCAGTGGTCAGAAAGATAGAGACCGGGAGAGATCTAAAATATTCCCTGGATTTGAACGAAAGGTTTAGATATTACTATTCATGGTGAACAATGGTAAGACAACAAGAAGGTCATGTCTCTTTTCACCTGGCAACTCCATCTATGAAGGATCCATTCTTCATAATGTTCTATGGTAGCTCCACTATAAAACGGGGTTGCAAAGTTGAGGACCTGATTCAGTTTCTCCACCATCAAGATGACTTCTTGGGCTGCAAGGTATGCTCCTATGAATCTTGCTGCCATTCCTAGTTATCCTAATAAAATACCTCTGGTAGATTGGAAAACATATCTTCCAAGATTCAATGATGAAAAGGGTGATGATGCTTCCATTCATTTATTTAGATTTCATAAGCATATGCATAAGCTGGGAGTGGGATGGCATGAATATTCTTTAATGAAACTGTTCATGTTTAGTTTAGAGGGATATGCAAGGTCTTGGTATGAGGGATTACTAGCAGGGATTTTATCCTCTCTTAAAGACTTTCATACAATATTTCTTGAACATTTCAAAAGGCATTATCCTTCTTTGTTGTTTCTTCGAGATTGTTGCACACACGATAGAGAGTTCATTGAAAATGTGAAAGATGAGTGTGCTGATGATGAGTATGTGGATGAAGAGGTTTTAGAGATATTACATGAATATTCAGCTCAAAAATAAAGACAAGCCAATTGCCATGATATTCAAGAAATTTCCCAACAGTTAGTACTATCTTCCCTGACTGAAGTTGACATAGACCAAAGCTCTATTTCAACCAGTTATATCTCTCTTCTTGAAACTGATGATGAATTGCAACATTCTTGCCATTCTCTGTGTGACCAAGAGAGAGGTTGTGACTATTAATCAAATCCTTCCTCGTATTATTCAACTTCTGAATTTTTGTTACAAGAAGAGGCCTCCCCTTCAGAATCAGAAAATTCCTTTTCGTAACTACAATCTCTTGAAAGTTACAATGCTTGTGTGATGGATTACACAGAAGATGATAATTCTGAAAAATATTAGTCTTATAGTCCCTCCACATGTTCATTTTTTGAAAATGCAAGTGAAGAAAAATCATATTTTGAAATAGTGGTTGAAGAAATACCTCTTCATGTCGATCAAATTCATATTTCACCTAAAGATTTACATGACTATAGGAAGCTCTCTTTGCTTGAAGAAGATGATCAGCCTAGTGATTTGAAAGGAGATGGGTGTACTGATTTGTTTTCTGAAGAATGCAATCAGCCTACCATATTTTCTGTTAGTGAAGAAAATTTCATTGCAATCCATGATCAAAAGTATGAAAACATAGTGGAAACTAGACATGTTGAAGATGATTGTTTGCCGTTGTGTTTTCCTTCATTTGAGTGGTTAAAATAGAGACTTAAAGTTTCTGATCACAAACAGAAATTTGCTATTGTATATGATTGTATAAATTTCCTTGGAATGGATGATGAGCAAGACGTGTAGTTATGCAATGAATCCCAGCCTTCAGAAAAACCAGCATTATGCAATGAAGAGTTGAATAGCGAAGAAGAAGATGGGGGTCTCAAATGGATGTTTCTTTTTGTTTTTCAGATTCAGAATTTTTTTGTCAAGAAGAAATCTATTTTCTCGATCCTATTGAAGAAATGAATGATGTTTCTGCTGAAGCATATAAAGAATATGAAGTTTTAAAATCAGAAATTTTAGATGAAGTTGTGGATGTCTCGCCTAGAAATTGTCACGAGTTTTCCTTGCATAGTTCTTTTGAAGATCAGTTTGACAACGTGCAAGGGAATTTACAGTTGGGACAACTCTCTCATGGTAAGATAATGACATAATTTTTTTAAAGTTGTCATGCCTTTTATGATCCAGTGGCTGATTACATATATGAATTTTGCAGTGGTAATGGCTAGTTATATCTCTACTATAAAGATCAATTTCTTTGTTATAACTTTCTGCCATTAAGTCTGTCATCTATGTTTTTTATCAAGCATCAAGAGAAAGTTGGTTTATGGGATCATTTGCTTATGTGGCTTCATTGGAAGTTGGAAGTTACATGACTGAGCATTGATGCTTAGTAAGTAGGGTAGGTAAGTAAATATGAATAAGCTCGAAATGGAGAGCATTCCATTCAACAGTTTTTAGTTCATTTTCAGTTTCAGTTTTGATTTCAATTTCAGTTTTGAAGTTCAGGTTTGCAGTTACAACTGTCTTTAGTTTTCAGGGTATGGACAGGTGACAAGTGACTGGTTATAGGTTGAAAAAGTGGGATTTATTTGCAGAATGGTTTCAGTTGATGGTTCGGTGCATAATAGGTAGAGGATTTCAGAAAATTTTGGGAGTCGCCTAATGGATTCAGCACCTGGTCTATGAGCTTCTTTGCTACCTCGTAGGGAGGATATCATCCCTAATGGATCCAGCTATTAGCACTATTTATTTTTGCTTAAAGTTAGTGCTATCATTAAATTTCTTTTAAGATATATTGGTGATCGGGTGGTTTTCAAATTCTTCCCACTAAGCGATTTATAAAAAATTCCCAGAGAAGCAAGAAGAAAAAGGCTAAAGGTTTTGAGAAAAATGAAAAGAATTTTATGAATTAAATAATTTTGGGTTTTAATGTAAATTTGGCGGGGATTTTTACAGAAAAAAATTGGCACAAGACCGCTCAACATACACACCAAGCAAATATTTCCACCAAATTCCAAGGGCTGAGCTCTCCAAGACAGATACACACATTGTTCCTTGTTATGATTTTAAATGATTGGTGTTTATAAATAGTTTACAGGTAAGTGTTTGCTTGCATGTGGGATAATTCCCTCATCAAAAGGAAGCAAAATATAAAAGTGTGAGAATTATTTGCATCAATGCATATTGGTGGAGAGAATATGATTTGTTATATGTGGAGATTAATTAAGGTAAAAATTATGCAATAAATAAATTGAAGAAATTAACACTAAATAATATTTTCATTTACAGAGACTGAGCAATTGATAATGTCATTAGTTGAAGATGCAAAGTCTGGTGTTCCTTTGAACGCACCAAATACTTCATGCACTTCCAGTTTGAGTGGTTTGTACAACTCTAATGCTTGGCATACCGAGAAACAAGATCTTGAGCGTTTTCGGGCTGAACCTGATAGTGAATCTAAAGCTTACAATACCGTCCAATAAATTTTCATTGTTTCAAATCCTCAATCAGAATTCGATCATGTTTTCATTGTGCTAATGCTGAAAACTATTAATCCAGATATAGCAAAGAAGGTAACAGATGTAGTGCTAGATACAAAGAAATGGATTCCAGTTGAAAGGGAAATAAGTGATAGCGATAATGCCATGCCAGTGCTGTGTCTATCCTAAATAAATTGTGTATAATTAAAGCTCCTGCAAACTAAACATTGATCAACAATCCATATGAGAGCACATTTCATCCGATAGCTCAAATAAATTTCAAATTATGAAGTTGCACGGAGCAATTAAATTTTTCAATGAGAGAAATGATGTTAAATGGTATATAGGTTTTGACGTTCAGATTGGCAGGTGAGGAAAATCCACAGATAAAACAAATTTCGCATTGTCAACTAGCAAGGAGAAATTCGGTTTTGAGATTAGCGAAATTTTTATGCCGCAAGCAAGTTCACACACGTGGTAAGCATCCATTATCTGGTAAAACTGATCAACCGCTTAAATAAATTTTTCTGGGTGAATGTAAAGGCACATTGGAAAAACAATTGTCATGAAAATTGTACTAATTGTGGATCAAATGAGCTCAATTCATAATTAAAGCCGCAGAGCATGGTTGTTTTTTAGGAAAATGGTTGTTTTGGTCATTATTTTAAATCAATTTTTCCCACTAAACCAAGATGATTTTTCAAAAACTGAGAGAATTTTTTCTTAATAACACACCTATTTACAATAACCTCTCTCTATTTTTATCGAGGTCCTGTGGATTGAGAGAATCAAAGTCATCTTCAGAGAGCAAATTTCCATATTTTTAAGTGACTATTTTAGTCAGTTATTTCAATCAATTGTTTCTGGAAAACTAGAAAGCATTTTCCAAAATTGAATGAGGTTTCTCTTAAGAAGAGGATCATGTTCAAAAAATGCCTTTAGTTTTTACACAGGTCCTATGGTTTAGGAGAAACAAAGTGATTTTTACAAGCTATGTTTTAGGTTTTCCAAAGGACTATTTCAGACATCACATTCAAAGAACTGTTTCAACCAAATGGAATTGAATTTCAAGAAACTGAGAGAGTTTTGTCTTCATAACAAGTCTACCTTCAAAAAACTCCTTCATTTTTTACACAAGTATCATAGGTTGGGAGAATTTAAAATATATTTACAGGGTAGTTTTCTAGAAATTTACAGGTTTACTATCTGAGTCATAAGTTTCAAAATCAGATCCTGAGGAGTTGGAGCTGAATCAGAGGAAAATAAGACATGGGTTGTGTTGGCCACATGGCCAAGTACAAAAAACTTTTTCATTTTTCACACAGCTGTCACCATTTGGGATATGCAGGAGGGGTTTTTTAGCCTATTTTTCTAGTAGTCCACATTTTATTTTTGTTTGATGTGAATCGTGGTATGTAGGTCACATCCGAAGTTTGTTAGAAGATGTTCTCCAGTTTGTAAAAAAATTTGATTCCTAGATGTCGGTTTAGGAAGTCCAAAATACTATAAATTTACCTCATGAAGAAGGAGAAAGGGTTGAAACTCATGTAATTTTGCATTGTATGTTTTCAAGAGTATTTTAATAAAGTTACATAACCAAGGTCGATGTTTTACATAGGGATTCATGTTTTGTTTGTATTACATTCTGTTGCTTCCTTTCTCATGTGAATGTTTTTCCAGTTTATCTCTTCCATTATGTTTTCTTCCATGTCTGAAATAAGTCTATAGTAGTTTGGAATTCATACATGCTATGCTCCGTCTATTGTTTCAGATATCCACTAAAAATTTCTTCTAAAGTTAATATAGAATTCATTTTCTAATGCTTTATGTTGATGTTCTGTTCATGTTCCTCTTTCCCACCAAACAATTATAATTTCACTGTGATTGACTGGCTATCTTGCCACTGTGTTGAAATCACCTGCATAAGTTCTGTCTATTTCTGTTACACATCTTGACTCCATCGCCCAATGGTTCCATGTCTTGTTTCAACCAAGTTTACAAACAATTTTATAATTTTACTTGTAGATATCTGGCATTGTTAATATTTGGTGAGAGATTCCTCTCAAAAGAGCACGAGGCCAGTTCTCTCTTTGAAAGTGGTTCTGTTGTTACCTAGGAGCGGGCCTTTCGCAACCTTTGGCTCAATTCCAGTGATAACAGGTTAAACTTCTCTGAGCCAGACTTCCCATGATATTTCTTAATTCCTATACTATTTTTCTTTGTTGGGGTCGCACAAGATTTATTCACCATGATGCCCTTTTACTTATATTCATATTGCTGAGCCTCACCCTTTTATGCAACATAAGCCTTGATAGGAGGTGTGTTGATTGAATTGACTTTCCTTGAAGCTAAATTTGAAACATATTACTTATTTGGAGAAGATAGCACTGGTGCAGTCACGCTCTGTAGCTTTTGTTCTTCCATTTTTGTATCAGCCAATGATTCAATAGACATTTTAGCATGTGCACTCCTCTCATAATTATCTCCAATATTCCATTTATCCATATGCTTAGAGGACATTGAATCTTCAAACCATGGATCCATATGCTTCTCCTCTACCCATTTAGTAGGTTCTGAAGAAAACCTTATAAAGGATCGATATGAATCTGAAGACACCAAAGGTTTCTTACTACCTCCTATTTTGGTTGCGAGTCTTTTTGGATCAATGTGTCTACTTTGACACATTCCTCAATTACCATAATTGACTTCTTGTCATTATCAAAGCATTTAGTATAAGATTTTTCATCTGCAGAAATTTGTACGTATCATCCTCTCCAATCACACCAGTTGCCACTCGCTCCACTAAAGCGATTCTAGCCTATGTAACACATGCAAACATAGCTTCCTGAACATATCACCCTTCAATTTTTTTTTTACAGTTTGGAACCTAAATGATCTCTTCACTGTTTCCATTTTTAAAAGATTCAAATTTGCTAACAATGTTATCTATCACTGTTTTTCTACAATCTAGGAACTCACTTTCAGGCACTAATTGAGAATATCTAATTTATTTTTCCATGCTTTGCCTTTTTTGACCAAATTGTTTTTCACTCATGGTCTGCTCTGAAATAATGCATGAATATAGTGATTTTATCCTAATTTCTTCAATATAAGAACAAAAATTCAAAATAGTGTCTTATCATTATGAATATTGCTTTCACTCTATAATGACCTTTTATAGTCTCTCTTTGTTGTTAATCACCTCTCACAAAGGGGGTTCTAAACCTACCATTGTCCTGGTATGTTAAAAACATACTTGACACAACACTAATAGGGCTTGTTCTAAACATATCATTGTCCTTCTCTGTTAAAAACATATTTGACAGAACACTAATAGGGTCGATAATGCCGACTGCCCCTACTGCCAGAATTCCTTCCACCACCTTGCCTACTACTGCCTGAACCAGTTCTACTTGATCTATACGATGAAGACCCTCCTCTATAAGAAGCAGACCCTTATTCTCTTTATGGAGAAGATCCTCCTACCCCATTCCCTGGTTGTTTCCTGATCAACAAAGAGAAATAAATTTCAAGAAACAATGTTTGTCTGTAAGACAAAGGAAAACATGAAATAAGTAAGTACTTACAATACATATCCAACACGTCCATCTAGAATTATCATGGGTACCATTTTCATTCCTTCAGGTGTTAGGTCTCTTCCATAGATGGTAAGATGAAATACCATATGAAAAAGATTAGAAAAAAGGATATTTGAGCTTACATCTACCATAGATAACAGGATGGAAAACCTTATGAAAAAGTTCACATGGAAGGTTATAAAGATAATTATAAAAGCTTGTAAAATAAAACAGAAATAAAGACCAAAATAATTATAAATCTCTTGCTGGTGTAATCATGCAGAATCATAACACAAACACTATGTTTTACCTGAGTATAGCCCATGGAGCCAAAACCATACATGTTTGGATTGTAACCATACCTAGCTTGAGGCTGAAAATTTAAAAATAGATGCCTCTAAAAAGAGGCAGGGTTTTCCATAGCTTTGGGCTTCTTATCACTCAAAGGTCTTGCTAAATATACTGACAGATCCTGATCTAGAAATCAAAAAAATGTTACAAATCTTAACATATTTTACTAATCAAAAGTAAGATGAACGAGGCAGAATTTCGAGAAACAATTGTCCTCGTTGCTTTTTATTCTTTTTACCTTCAAGAACATAATTCTCTATTTTTTCAATAGATTTTATGGTATTGGAATGGTCATCATAATGAACAAAGTCAAAATCACGCTTTGGATGCCCATGATTTTGTTCCAATAAGACGACTTTAGCATAGCAGTATACATAGTTTTTACTTTTTCGGGTAGCTTTTTGGTTCTATATGGAGTGTTTCATTGTTTCATTCAAGACTAAGAGTTGATGCCTCAATTTGACAATTTATTAATTATCTTTTACAAAATATATATGTTTATCTAGAGATGCATTTCAGAGACTCTTTAACTTGTCAAAATCATTGTTCTGGTAGTAATAATAGATCATTTTTGTCTCCTCTGTGATCCTTTACTTATGGAATCCTCAATAAACCATATATTCTAATGTATAGTCTGATTTTTCTGAAATTTCTTCTCTTTTTAGTCTTTTGACTATTGAAATTAGGATGTTAAAAATATTTCTTTATTTCAATAGATTATGATTTTAGCATAATTTCTTGTAAGTATGTACAGGTTTCCCAGAACTCTAATGTATCTTGGGAAAATCCTATGAAATATTTTTTAAACATTCTAAAACTCTACTGGCAATCTAACATTCTTTAAGTCAGTTCCAGATGTTTGGTTTGAAAAGTAGTCATATCCATATTCATGCTTGAATATTGACAATACTATGGTTGAGACAGGGTGTCACCACAATAATGGACACAACATGACACAATAATGACACTAGTGAGCTTGAAGCCCTCATCATGTGGAGTTGGTTGAGTTTGATAGGCCCCTAGTTCAAGTGGACTTTACCATGAAAATGTCATGTTAGATTTCATAGCTACCTAAGGATGAAGATTTACAGTACATACTGATTGTCTTTGGAAGTATTCTTAGAAAAGAAAATTTAGGGCTAATATTTACTATTTGCCTAATTTTTCTAATGTTCTTCCTATGAAAAATTAACTAAATCCATAGGGCTATTTTCCCATATTTGTCAAATAAATAAATAGTTCACCATTTAAAAATATTTGTATAGCTCCTTAAAATTTTCCCAAATCCTGGCCAGATTATTGTTATATTTTTGTTATTGTTAAATGGAGGCTTCAGAGAGATCCATTTCTTTCACCCGATTTGGACAGAAAGTAATGTATTTTGCAATATTTCATTGATAAAAAAATTACTTACAACCATCGGCATTATATGCACTCCTCTCATCCTTATCTCCAATCTGCCATTTATCCATATGCTTAGAGGACATTGAATCTTCAAACCCTAGATCCATCTGCTTCTCCTCTACCCATTTAGCAAGTTCTGAAGAAAACATTATAAAGGATTGATATGAATTTGAATACACCATAGGTCTCTTACTACCTCTTGTTTCTATTACCTCTTTTTGGATCAATGTGTCTACTTTAACACATTCCTCGTTTCCCTTAACTGAATTCTTGTCATTATAAAAGCATTTAGTATAAGATTTTTCATATACAGAAAAATTCTATGCATCATCCTGTCCAGTCACACCAGTTTTCATTGGCTCCAGTAAAGAATTTGTAGCCTCTGCAACACATACATACATAGCTTCCTGAGTCCGGTGACATCGTTTAGAGGGAGGCAGGGCAACTTCATCACTCGGTAGGCTACTTCACAAATGATATTTATCAACCTTTGGTGGAAAACACATTCAAAATTAGTTTGTGTGTGAGGTCTTGTTGGTAATCAAATCCTTATATATGATCGAACAAATTTCCAAAGCCTTGGATACTATTATCTGTGTGCAACATTGAGCAAGTTCCAATATACATAATAATGGTTGAAAAATATACAAAAAAAATAGTAACTTAGATAGAGTCGAGGGGAATGAGCAGACTCAAGGAAGGATCCACACCCTTTGAATTAAACAACATATCAAATCTTGAAGTATATCTCCAATACTGCTTTCTTTGTGCATTTGATAGGGTTTATGTGGTTTGAGCATCCTTTGTTCTCTTAGAATTGATAGCTTATACATCCTACAAGGACCATGAGTGGCCATTTGCATGTCATAAGTCTATTGGGTGACTTTTAAAAACATCCCTTGCTCTTGAGGATGGGTCATTTGATGTTTTCAAAGAAATTTTCATCAATAGAAGCAATGTATGTTGGTTGTGAGCATGATTACACTAGAGTTCTTGCTAAAGTTTGTACCAAAGGTCTCCCACAAGGCATTGAAATACACACTAATGAAATTATTGTGGATATTTCTATTGATAAGTATTCCAATTTTTGTGACAAGGTTAGAAAGCACACACTTCTCTAGATTTTTCTCAAGGCCATCATAATGCTTGGGTTATGGAATTCTAGAGGCCAGACAACATAATTTTCCAAGTACCCTAATCCCAATAAAAGGATTTTATTTTTTGTTTTCATTTCAATAAGAATCATTGTCCTTCTATCTGAGAAAATATATCAGAGTTTCCTATCGTGAACAATTGAGGTAAAAAAATATGTATTATGTATGTTCTAGTGCATAAACAATGGATATTATCAGTGATTTAGGCCTTAGGTTGGTAGGACATTGAGTTATGTTAATGTCCACATAGTTTGGATGGAAGTTAAGCTGTTGGAAACAATTTAAACCAAGCAGAGTGGAGATTTCAACAGTGCATATACTGAATGAAAGCCAAGTATGATTCCCCTTTGGTCTATAAAGTAAGAGATATCTATGTTGAGTTTCCTATGATTTCACTGCTTCTTGTAGATGGTCATTTTATGATTTTGCTTGGTCTGTCTTAGCATGAGGAGTTTTTGCAGCCCAAGCATTCCAGAATATAAATTTTTTTCTCTTGAAATTTACATTTTTTTACTGCTCAATATTCAGTTAGATATGTTCATGACATTTTAGATTTTTTGTTGTGTGCTTGAGTCTGAGTAATTGTTCAAGGATTTCTGTATCAAGTATCAACTATTCTTTTTTCAACCAACCTAGTAACTCTCAATGAGGTTGTTACCCATTAATTGTTGTATCACTCGCTACTCCAGCTTCTACTTTGCTAATTTTAAACATTGAATTACATGGAGTGGAGCCTTATAATTACAGATCTAAATATATTTCTTTTTATTTCTATTTAGTCACCCCATTCATGTTGCATTCACATTATTCATCATATTAAGCACACTAATTTATAATGTAAACATATAAAAGATTGAACATAACATAAGAAGCTTCAATCTCAAATTTAAGAAATTGCTTGAAATGGTCATGACTGTCTACCTAACAATTTTTTATCCTAAATGTATGCTATATCTTCTCATGGATAGTCAGATTTGAAATAAGAGATGCATGGACACTTGAGTTCTATACGTTCCAAGGCTTTCTTCCAATTATTTTCCATCTGCAGTCAGACATTAGCTTTCAAATCCCAACTTAACAAGTAAAACAAAGAAAAAT
>LPNX010260623.1:69302-106023 GCA_001517045.1 Pseudotsuga menziesii | reverse complement strand
ATATATGTATGTATGTATGTATGTATGTATAGATATATATACATATATCCCATACTATCAATATATTGTTCAATTTTCATGTTCGTTTCATCATCCAAGTTTTTGCCTTGAAGCGTGGTGATCCTATAGACATCAATAATACCAATGTAAAGCCAGTTGTTCTCTTATGTTTTAAGTAACATATTCAGTCAAGTCCAAAGCCGTAGATCTGAGTAAGTAGAAGTTTTAGTGGCCTAGAGGTAGCAACAATGTAGTGGTTTGTAAGTCATGAAGTAATACTATTTTAGGAATTAAAGCAAAGATCTTCGATAAAGATTTCTATAGAGGTTACTTGATATTGCAAAAGAAGCTACAACAAAGTTGGTTTCTTCCTTAGAGAGCTACTATAATGGCATCTCCTCACTACATGTCAGAATTCACAGATGATATCATGTCTTGTCTTTTTGGTCCTTCTCATAGTACTAGTTATAGTTGTGAGCTGTATCCCATAAATATGCTTAGTAATATGCATCCTGTTGAAGAGGAGTTAAGAAAAAAGTTAGTTCAATTGCATGAGTCTTCTAAGACCATTACCCCATAAATATGCTTAGTGATATGCATCCTTTTGAAGAGCAGTTAAGAAAAAAGTTAGTTCAATTGCATGAGTCTTCTAAGACCATTACCCTTTTGGAAAGTATAGAAATCTCTTCTGTCTCTAGAGAGATTCAATCTCTCCAACAATAGTTTGCCTCTCTTCAAAGAACAACTAGACAGTACAAGTCTCCAACCTTTTTCATCAAAGACTTTATTCCTTGAAAAACTTGCAGTATTCATTGATTTTGCAATGCTTGATTCTGGTAGGAGTACTAAGTCTGAATCCAATTATGTATATAATTATTCATTATTTCCTAGTAATTATCATATATTTTCCCATAGTTCTATTAAAACACCAATCAGTATAGATTCTTCGTAGTATTTTCCATTCTACTTCTTGTTTTGACACAGGAGCACAACTCAAATATTGAGAGAGAAAAATGACGAAAAGCATGCCAAGATCCTCAGGAAAAGAGAATGACAACACCAGATGCTTTCCTTACCAAAAGAAAGGTTGAGATTGCAAGAATAAATGTTGGAGGAGGAAGCAATGATGGAAGAACTGAATATTGCAAATTAACTATCTGCTTCCACTTCTAATGAAGAATCTCCAGAGCCCTCAAGACCTGGAAAGAAGCTCAAGAAAATCGAGAATTTTTCTATCTCTCCTTCTGAAAGCCAAATAGGAGTAGAAATTGAAGAATTTGAACAACATAGTAAGAAATCTGCTCCGAGTCCTCCAGAAAGGGAAGAAGAATATTTGAAAGACATCAAAATGCTACTGCCAAAGATATCTTTTGTTCAAGATGCGAGACATGTATATGTCTCTTGTGAATTTTTCTTTGAAGGAATGAAATTGATGAAATATTACAATATAGATGCATTGATTGACACCGGTGCATCAATATATTTAGCAAATAAAAGGTGTTTTCCAAAGGATGTGGGGATTCCAAGCACTAGTGTTTTCTTGCAAAGAGAAGTCCTTACAGACTATCCCCCTTCCCATTAAGTTTTATGGTATAGAATATCATTAATCTTGTTTGATGAACATGCATTGGATATACTAATAGGAAACCATTTATCATGTCAACATATTTCACTGACCATTTATGATAAATGGAATTGTTGTATGTGTCTATACAAAAGTTGTATCTGAAGAAAAGGTGAACATAATCAACAACTGTGAAAAAAGGATAGAAAGACTAGAAAATTGAGCAAAACGAATTGCCCATATGATGGAAGAAAGAATCCATTATGAGAAAGACTTGGAAGAAATAAAGTTGAGGATTGTTTAAGATTGTTTCTCAGACCAACCAAATGCTTTCTAGAAAAGAGAAAGGTATGCAGTCTCTCTTCCAAAAGTTCCTTATAAAAATGATACCAAAGCAAACCATAGAGGAATGATAGAAGAAGAATTAATATAAATCTAGAAACAAATATCATATTTTCTTAAAAGAGGCCTAATAGTTCCTTCAAAGTCCAACTGGGCATGTACATGATTTTATGTGAATAGGCATTCTGAGAAAAAGAGAGGAAATAAAATATTTTTTGGAGACAATTCTCCTCTTAATGAATAGCTGAAGGACATCAAGCATCCTATCCCCAATAAAGATGATCTTCTCAGAGGACTTAAAGGATGCCATACTTTCTCTAAGTTTGATCTCAATTCAGGATTCTGACAAATTACAATACATCCTTGAGATAGGAAAAAAACAACTTTTGTTGTGCCAATAGGACACTATGAATGGATAGTTATGCCGTTTGTTCTGAAGAATGCTCCAAGTGAGTTTCAAAAAGGATGGATGATATCTTTAGACCCCGTGTCAAATTTTTTGCTTTATATATAGATGATATTTAGTTTTCAGTAAGAATTGGAAAGACCACATAGATCATTTGGAACAATTTATGATTATGTATATAAACATGGTCTAGTTTTGTCTTAGGTATATCTATTTAGTTGGCAATATTGTCCCACAATTTCACATTCTAGAACACATTGGCACGTTTCCAAATGAAATAAGAGATAAAACCCAACTTCATTGATTTCTTTCTTGCATTAATTATATTATGCCATTCTATTTGCAATATAACACACTGAATCAAAGATTGAACAAAAACCCTCCTGCTGGTTAGAATTACACACTGAATCTGTGAAGAGAAATAAAGAAAAATGCCAACATCTTCCTCCATTAAAATTGCATAGTGAAGGAAGAAAGAATGTATGTACAGATGCAAGTGATGAACATTGGGGAGCAGTTTTGACATAATCATTTCCTCAAGGATATGAACAAATTTGTTATCTGCATCATGACAATTTAGTGGAGCTCAGTTAAATTATCACTCCATTCATAAAGAGTGATAAATATACTAGGTATCATGTCAATATACTAGGTCGAATGCATGTGGGGTATCATGTCAATATACTGGGTAGAAATATAAAGGGGTATAAAAAATGCAAATGAAAAAATGGATACATGCAATATACAGTGAAAATAGGGTTTTTTTTTTAAATTGGGAAGCCATATTGGGAGGGGGTTAAAAAAAACGATTTTGGGACGTATTTTCCAATATTTTTTGAAAATAGGGGTATTGTTTCATATGCCATGAATGAACGTGTTATGGCATGGTTTCACTAAGTGAATACCCGTGGCAGAGACACCCAAGTTATTCAATAAGACCTTCCATTTCCCACTTTTTTGTTGCGTTTCTATTGCCGCAGGCACTAAAACGAAGAAAAAAAAGAACAATGCACGCATTTTAGGATAAATGAATACGCACTTTCTTGCACTAGATTTCAGAAAATCCATGTGTTTTGTCACAAAATCCTAGTGTTCTTTCATGGCAAAATATTGCTTGTTGTCATTGTTGAAATAAAACAAATTTTTTCTCCCAAAAATAAAGACCACAATGTAGGAGAACAATTTAGATCAAACACTTCTCACTCAGATTATTTGTGAGTAAGAACTCTTTGCTTTGAACAATTGAAGTCGATACTCATGATACACACCAAATTTACAACTTCATATCCAAAAATATAGCCATTTAAAAATATAGCCGTTTAATGTAAATAACGAACTACTCTTTCTTCTTTCTTCTTGAATGATTTCATATATATGACACTAAAAAGGAAAGGACACTAAAAGAGAGGTGGGTATGCCCCTATCCTTGAGGAGCATTCCATAATAAAACTTATATAGTATTGTTGTACTGAGACGTTAACCCTAGAATTCATGAAAGCTCACGAGGGATATGTTTAGCTAGTCTTTTGTTTACTGTCTATGTTGTCTATAATAAAGGTAATCACAAGCACCAAGTTATGCCTTGTAGGAAACGAGCATTATCAAAATAATGTAGTTGATTTCACCACGTGTTTCATGTCCCATTTTGTTTCCATTTATTGGGATATGTATGATTTTTATAATTTCATGATGAAGCTGAAAACTAATATATTTTGGATATGTATGATTTTTCTAATCTCAAGATAAAGGTGAAAACTACTATATGTTGATTGTCATGTGAAAAAGAAAGATTAAAATAGTTAGGGTGAAAATTGTGTTTAATTATTTTTTACATTCATATTTTTTAGTTTTGTATAAACCTAAATCCATAATTTCACATTGTTAAATTAAAAATATTTAAAAAAATTATATTAAATGGTACATTATTTTTAATGGTCTTAAATAATGAATTGATATCATCTTTAATGTTATTATTATAGTGAGATATATTTTTTATTCGAAGGCTTTGAACTACCTTTCCAAAAGCTTCATAATCTCCAAAGTCACACACTAGACATTTTTTTATGAAGGTTATTCTTTTCCATAATGTCATAATACAAGAAATACCAATACGGCCTTCTTATGCTAGTCTCTTTTATACTATGATAATATTCTTTGAGTAGTATTAAAATATTTAAGACTATTAAAGAATCTTAGGATATTTGGCAGTTTTTGTTTGGTTTTACTTGATTGATTGCTAGATAAAGTTATATGTAATACTTACTCTTCACTTTTAGATTCAAATACATAAAAATATAATTATTGAATCTAAACTTTATATGACTAGAAACAAAATACGATGTGTTGAAATGTAATATTTATTACATATTTAACTATGTTTAAAAGTTACCAAAAATAAACACTTGATATTTATCTAAAAATATAAAAATATAATTATTGAATCTAAACTTTATATGACTAGAAAGAAAATATGATGTGTTGAAATGTAATATTTATTACATATTTAACTATGTTTAAAAGTTATCAAAACTAAACACTTGATATTATGTATTAATGAAATCATATCAAATTTTAAATATTATGGAGCAAGAGATGTAAATAGATTTCAATTTTTAGATTTGAAATGAAACTATGACCTCCATCCCATCATCCCATAAGAGAGATATAAAATAAAATCCTTCTTTTGGTTGATATAGAACAAAATCATCCCGCTCTACAATTTGCATTGGTATTGTCCCTTATACCAAATTTCTTTGTTAAATTTGTATTATTATTTATGTTTTCTATATAAAAATATGAACCCAAAGATGTCAAGTGGGGGCATGTGATACACGGCACTCAAATAGTATCATATCAATGAGAATATGGCATAGAAAGTTTTCTTGAAAGTGTCATGATTTCAACCATTTACATAGTTTCACAACACATCATTTAGTCCAAAAAAGATATTTGTGATTGCTGAAATTGTAGAACTGAACAAATTTCAATATCCACATAGGATTTTGATTGGACTTAGGAAAAAAATAGGCCTAAATAACCAGCTGACTTGATGGCTCATTATCCCATACCATCAAGTGGGTCCAACATTTTGTAAAATAAATTATGGACATGTATTTCACAACATATCAAGAAAAGCATCTTATTGAAATTCGTTAAAAAAATTTGCACGTAATTTGTATGCTATATTGTATACTTATTCATGCATAAAGAGAGGTGTTTATTTTAACAAGTATGTGAACAAAAATTTTAATGTTTGTAAAAGTTAAAATTGATTGATACTAATAAATATTACATTTATCACTATTATAATTAATGTGTTAAATTAAATTCAATATCAATGATTGATTTAAAATATATCAATCAATTTACATGGTGTTTCGAACTGTGGATGGTTTTCAATAACCCATGGTATTTTTTGATGGTTTTGGAATGTTTGATTGTATTTTTCCATGGTATTGGCTAAAGGGATTATGGAACATGGTTTTCACTCTCCAATAGTATTATTACATGGTATTGGAGATATATCAAGAATAACACGAGAATCAAGGCACATTATCAATAATGGTTGATAAATTATTATTGTATTGGACTTGCTTAGGATTATCTTTTCTTGGGTGATGCTCCCCTTGCATACCAAGAGGGTAATGGGCCCCTCATTTCCGCACTAGTTGTGTATTCATCTATCCATTAAGGAGGAAGGTACTCATCCTTTTTCACTAAGAATATTGCATAAATTTTATGTAAATTGTAGGTCCTTCCATTTTTAGTGACCATGCATGTCTTTGGATGTACTAGTTTCCTAGCAATCCTGCGAGGAATTTCAATAATAAATTTGTGGGTTTGATGCTTGAAATTCCATGAGTTATGAAATTGTTTTAATAGCCTTTACATGTTCATGCATACTTCCATATCATATAATAACATATATGTAATTGTCCTCAGCAAATTCTATGTCTCTTTTCTATATGTTTCCATGCCTATGCTCAATGTGTTGAAATATTGACTAACTTTTAGTTTTTGAAGCATATCTCAAGAATTTGAGATTTGATTCAAATTCTAGAAATTTCAGGTAGGTGAGACTCTACAAATCCCATCCCCAACGTTTTTTTTAGAATTCATGTAGGTTATGTTTGGGGTTTGCTTGAAAAATCGTTGCCTAGTTGGTCTGGAATATCTGACTAGTTTTGGTGATTACTGTTATACACTGACTTATGCTTATCCAATAAAAAACCTAAGACCAAATCCAGAAACTATAAAGAATATTGGTTCGTACCCCACATTCATATATTGTATTTGACCCCCTTTAACTATATTAAAATCAAGTCGAAAACAAGGAAACTGTGCAGTCTCGAATAGGGAAATCCATTAGAGGAAATTTCAACTCAAAATGGGCCTCCTAAGAAAAATAATAAAATAATATTTATTAATTTTGGAGGAAGAAAAGAAAAAACTATTTGTTTTGTTTATATTTTCGAAATATCTCTCTATGTTTTTACTCAAATTTTGATAGGGAGAGCTCCCTGGATGCGAAATTAAATTCCGCATCGAACGAGTACTCACTCGACATACTTTTGACAGACCCCTCTACCAGAAACCAAGAAATACATGAAAAAACCGTGATGATGATCAATGTGGAATTTAATTTCACATCCAGGGAGCTCTCCCAATTAAAATTTGAGTAAAAACATAGGGGTATCTGTCAAAAATACGAACAAAAAAGTTTTTTTTTTTATGATACCTAAACCCAAATTTATATTAAAAAAATTATTAATACCTATACGGTATTTAAAATTTAAAGCAACTTCATTGGCTAACACATGATGGCATGGAATTTGAATTAGTGTTAAAAGGCCCTTTTTGAGTTGAAATTTCCTCTAATGTCACTTTCGAAGCCCCAATTGACCAAATTGGCCTCTATAGTTTTTTGGAGACATTATTACTAAATAATATATTATAATGGTGTCCAGAGACCTGTTTTTGAACCCTTGCATGAGTTCCATAGCCTCCTACCTATATGGAATTCAATTGCTAGTGCCTTTCTCTTCACTAGTACAAAATCAGAGATAAGTAAGTAGAAAATTTAGTTACCACTATTTTTTCAAGGGATAAATGACTAAAATTGACCTTGTATGAACCCAACATTTCGTGTAGGAATGGAAACTCATAGAATGAGTTTCGCTAGTCCTTTAGGTCAAACTCGTATTTAAACTCCCATCACCCTCTAAAGATGATTATTATCTCTTCTCGTAGAATCTGATTAGTAGCGTACAATCACCTCAGAGCCAACCCCTCCAGGTTTTCGGTATAATTGCAGAAATAACATGAGGATTTGAATGTCCTAATGACTCAATCTCTCTTGTTGAAGCCACTGACCGTGATCAGGAACCCATCGGGCGACAACGCCCCAGAAGAACACCATGTGTCTCTCTGAATTTGAAGAGGGGGTAACTTGTTATTATCGACATCATATTCGATGGAATGAGCCCAACAGTTGATCTGGAAAACTTGATCTTTGGGATTGATCCAACATTTCCAAAATGACAATGAGATGTTGGATGGGCCAAAATCAGTGCGGTCAAAGATGATCATTTTGTTTTTTGTAGGAGGGCCACGTACATGGCAAAGACACCAAAGTTATTAATCATGACCTTCCATTTCCCACTTTTTCCTTGAGCTTTTATCATTGTGGGCACAAAAATCAAGAAAAACAAGAACAATCCACGCATCCTAAGATAAACGAGTACGTGCTTTCTTGCACTGGATTTCTAAAAATCCTTGTTTTTTCTCACAAAATCCTAATGTTCTTTCATGGAAAAATATTGCTTGTTGTCACTGTTGAAATTCAAACAAATTTTATCTCCCAAAAATAAAGACCATAATGTAGGAGAACAATTTAGATCAAACGCTTCTCACTTAGATTATTTGTGAGTAAGAACTCTTTGCTTCAAACAATTGAATTCTACACTCAACATACAAACCAAATTTATAGCTTCATATCTAAAAATATAGCCATTTAAAAATATAACCATTTAATGTAAATAACGAACTACTCTTTCTTATTTCTTCTTGAATGATTTTGTATACAAAATGAAAAAAAATATAGGATACTAAAAGAGAGATGGGTATGCCCATATCCTTGAGGAGCATTCTGTAGTAAAACTTACATAGTACTGTTGTGTTGAGATGTTAAACCTAGAAGTCATGAATGCTTAGGGGTGATATGTTTAGCTAGTCTTATGCTTTACTGTCTATTTGGTCTATAGTAAAGGTAATTATGAGCACCAAGTTACACCTTGTAGGAAATGAGCATTATCAAAATAATGTTGTTGATTTCACCACATGTTTCATGTCCCATTTTGTTTCGATTTACTAGGGATATGTACATGTTTTTCCAATTTCATGATGAAGGTGAAAACTAATAAATTTTGGATGTGTATGATTTTTCTAATCTCATGATAAAGGTGAAAACTAATATATGTTTGTTGTCATGTGAAAAATAGAGATTATAGTAGTTAGGGTGAAAATTGTGTTTGATTAGTTCTTACATTCTTCTTTTTTAGTTTTGTATAAACTTAAATCCATAATTTCACATTGTTAAATCAAAAATATTTAAAAAGATTAAATTAAAGTGTACGTTATTTTTAATGGTATTAAATAATGAATTGATATCATATTTAATGTTATTATTATAGTGAGATATATTTCTTATTCCAAGTATTTGAACTACCTTTCTGAAAGTTTCATAATCCTTTGGAAATTTAACTCTCCAAAGTCACAAACTACACATTTTTTATGAAGGTTATTCTTTTCCATAATGCCACAATACAAGAAATACCAATATGGCCTAGCTATGATACTGTGTTTTATACTATGATAATATTCTTTGAGTAGTATCAAATAATTTAAGACTATTAAAGAATCTTAGGATATTTGGCAGTTTTTGTTTAGTTTTACTTGATTGATTGTCAAATAAAGTCATCTATAATATTTAGTCTCCACTTTATATTCAAACAAATAAAAATATAATTATTGAATCTAAACTCTGTAGGACTAGAAAGAAAATATGATGTTTTCAAATGTAATATTTATTAAATATTTAACTATGTCTAAAAGCTACCGAAACTAAACACTTGATATTATGTATTAGTGAAATCTTATCAAATTTTAAATATTATGGAGCAAGAGATTCAAATAGATTTCAATTTTTAGATTTGAAATGAAACTATGACCTCCATCCCATCATCCCATAAGAGAGATATAAAATAAAATCCTTCTTTTGGTTGATATAGAACAAAATCATCCCGCTCTACAATTTGCATTGGCATTGTCCTCTATACCAAATTTCTTTGTTAAATTTGTATTATTATTTATGTTTGTTATATAAAAATATGAACCCAAAGATGTCAAGTGGGGGCATGTGATACATGGAAATCAAATAGTAACATGGGAATATGGCATAGAAAGTATTGTTGGAATTGTCATGATTTCAACCATTTAGGTAGTTTCAAAACATGACATTTATTCCAGAAAAGAAATTTGTGATTGCTGAAATTGTAGAACTAACAAACTTCAATTTCCATGTGGGATTTTGACTGGATTTAGGAAAACAACAGGCCTGAATAACCAACTAATTTGATGGCCCATTATCCCATACCATCAAGTGGGTCCAACATTTTGTAAAATAAATTATTGACACGTATTTCACAACATATCAAGAAAGGCATCCTATTGAAATTTGTTAAAAACATTTTTGCTTAAGTTGTATGCCACATTGTATGCTTAGGGGGTTATGGAACATGGTTTTCACACGGGTTTCACTTTCCGATAGTATTATTCCATGGTATTGGAGATATATCAAGAATAATAGGAGAAGCAAGGCACATTATCAATAATGGTTGATGAATTATTATTGTATTATATTTGCTTAGGATTATCTTTGCTTGGGCGATGCTCCCCGTGCATACCAAAAGGGTAATGGTCCCCTCATTTCCACACTAGTTGTGTATTCATCTAGACATTAAGCAGGAAGGTACTCATCCTGTTTCACTGATAATATTCCATATATTTTATGTAAATTGTAGGTCCTTCCATTTTTAGTGACCATGCATGTGTTTGGATGTACTAGTTTCCTAGTAATCTTGCGAGGAATTTCAATAATAAAGTTGTCGGTTTGATGCTTGAAATTCCATGAGTTACGAAATTTTTTTTAAATCCTTTACATGTTCATACATACTTCCATATCATATAATAACATATATTTAATTGTCTTCAACAAATTCTATGTCTCTTTTCTATACGTTTCCATGGATATGCTCAATGTGTTGAAATATTGACTAAATTTTATATTTTGAATCATATAATAGAATATGATATTTGATTCAAATTATGGAAATTTAAGGTAGGTGGGACACTACAAATCCCATCCCCAACATTGTTTTCAAAGTTCATGAGTGTTGGTTATGTTTGGGGTGTGCTTGAAAAATCGCTACCTAATTGGTCTAGCGAATCTCACTAGTTTTGGTTGTTGTTGTCATAGAATGACTTATGCTTATCCAATAAAAAAATAAGACCAAAGAAAAAATCTGTAAAGAAGATTGGTTCGTACCCCACATTCATATCTTGTATTTGACCCTCTTTAACTATATTAAAATCAAGTTGAAAACAAGGAAACTGTGCAGTCTCGAATTGTGAAATCTCAATTCCGGAGCCACAATTGGCCAAATCAACCTCTATAGGTTTTTGTAGATATTATTACTAAAGAATATATTATAATAGTGGCCCGATACCTGCTCTAGAACCATTCCTTAAGTTCCATAGACTTCTACCTGTATGGAATTCAATTTCTAGTGCATTTCTCTTCACTAGTACAAAATCGGAGATAAGTGTCTAGGTGACTAGAAAATTTAGTGACCACCATTTTTTCAAGGGATAAATGACTAAAATTGACCAATTTTAAGTGATCCAACTAAAAATTACTTATATTAATGAATAATTTAGTCATAGGATAAAATATATGACTAGATAACAAGTCACCAAAATAAAAATGACTAACGTAAATGACTAATTTAGTCACATGAATATGGATATGACAAGCTAACAATGACTAAGAACATGAATTAGTTGCTTATGTTTGTCATTTTTAATTATGTCACCCCAACAATGGAAAATTACCATTTTGGCAAAGAATTTGTACTATTTACTTAATTTTAACATTGTAGATGAATTTAGAGACCCGAGTGATGTTAATTGTGTCACTTGGAAATGGAAAATTACAATTTTGATGATAAAATCTTAGGATTTACTAAATTTTACATTACAGAGGGGTCTCTAAATCCATATGTACTATTTTTTTTGGTAGTAAAATTCATCATATTATATTAATAACAAGGAGAGTCATTACAAAGCCCTTCGACCTCTCATGGAAGATAAAAACTATCCCTTCATCCATAATCCTCACACCGATATTTCTTACCCATATCCCACCAAAACCAAAATTAAAGATACAAACTCAATCACCACCAACCCAGAGCCTACAGATGCCAGCAAGAATCCCCCAAAACCACCCATAAACAAAACAGACCCATGTTGTTACCTTTCTGCATTACAAGAGGCAAAAACTTGGAAAAACACCTTTACATTGAGACCTAAAGGAGGACAACATAAAAGAAAAAAACAAGAGGCTGATAACAAAGCACATCCCAGCCCATCCCAGGCCAACCACTAGCTCACTTAGAGAAGAATATAGGAAAGGTACTTCCCATCACCATGGCTGATGGCAGTCACATCCAGCTTTGACTCACCAGAGGGAGAAGAAGATGGAAATTGAAATCCCAAGCACGAGATGAGGAAATCCACATTCGATTCCACTCGTTGGACGACCGTCGAGATGGAGAGCCTCCATGGATCTTGAACGTTACCTCCCGTTGTTACATTCTCTTTGTCCCAATCAACACAAACAACCAAATTATTCATTATATAGTAAACAAACATCATTTTCTCATACTAGATCACACAACCAACTCTGTGATTCCTCGGCCTTTTTGCATTGCTCGCGAAGCTTTTGATGATCTAGTTCCTGCCATAGATTCTTCTTAGTTCCTGCTATGTGATTCTGAATATCCAAGGGTAATTCTAATTCATGAATATGAGATTCCAAAAGAGCCTTTTTTTTATCCCTAGATACCCACTTTGGGAACTCCTACTGATCAGAAAGCCTTTTTCTTCTACTCTTACTACCTTCCATTTTAATCAAACCAGCACAATTCAAAAAAAGTCAGAATTTTGCATAGGAAACAAAATAGAAACCAGATAGTAGGGTCATATTTCTCACTCAGCCACCATGCTTCTGAATAAATAGAAGCTTCCAACCATTAGTCATCATTTTCTTATGCCACACTATTATGCTGCCTTTCCCTACCACAGTCCTTAAGCAGATATTTCCCTTCCATCATTTAACATTATCACTTACAGACTTCATGTCGCTTCATACCTTAAACCATCATTTAAGCACTTTATTAGGGACACGATGGATGTTATTAAGGAGACATCTAGTCATCACTTAAGGTAAGCGATCCTCACCACGTGAAGCCACGTACTTGCATGATCTTCCAGATGCATGGTGTACCATCCCAGAATCCACTTGGATATTTTCCATGTCCTGGGCTACAAGAATGCTACACCTATCCTGCTCCATCAAATTAGGGATCATGTCCCAATCCGCCTCTCTTAAGGTCATGCGTGTGTCAAAGTGTAGGTTTTCCAATCTATTCACAAATTTTCTTTCGTTACGTATGACGTGGTAAAACCTTGTTGCTAACCCATTCATCGAGAGGTTTCCTGGGAGTTCTAAATTCCCTTCCAACTACCATGAACCCATAGTCTTGACACTCTTGATGCCACTCTGTAATTTTTTTTCTATTTCGATGAGGATTTGAGAGTCACCTTCCACTAGCACCGACATATTCTTGTTTTCCATGACCCATTCCAGACCTTGCAATAGTCCCTCAATTTATGTTGTGTTGTTGGTCTCCAAGCCAAGGAAAACATAACCAGATTCTCTCATGGCTCCCCACTGGTCTCGAATAATGAATTCGTAACCTTCCAGAACTAGATTACCCTTAGACACCCCATCGAAGTTGAGTTTGGACAAGACCTCTAGAGGAGGGAGCTAGCTATCCAAACTCTACGAGGTCCTTTGTTGTTTTGTACTTTTCAGTGCTTGAGTCAGAGAAACCTTGAAGCCCCGGGCTTGTAGGATTTGTCTCTCACTACCATCCGAATCACAATCGACTCTCTCCCATTTTTTTGTGAGAATTGTTGTCACATCCCCGTGCCTCCGACCGGTGAAGAGGACGCGACCCAAACTCTAACCACCTGGGCTAAGAGCTCCATGAACATGTACATGCATAAAATTACAGAAAGAGAATGCTGAAAGGAAATGCATTGAAGTAAAACATGCACAGATGCCATTGTTTATCATACACAGCTATAGTTATTTATCATGCACAGTGAAATCAACATGCATTCACACAAGCATTCATTTAACATGTTCATCATATCATTAACAGTAAACATGGTTGTAGAAGTAAAATGGACAAGATCACTTATCTTATGAAGAATTCATTCCACAACCAGCTACGTCATTGCAACGTTCCACCCAACCATAGGCCAGCGTGCTCCTTAATCTCTCAGCAGCGCTACCACCCCCGAGCTGGGAATGATTCTCCAAGGAATAAGGGAACAAGCAGGCTTACACATAGCCAAGGATACACATAAACACAACCAAGCCAACACAGTTGGGTTTATCAGGCCATCAAGGAGTTGGGAAAGGATAAATCCTAAGCTGGCGAGCTCATTGCAGAGCCAGGAACACCTACAATAGAATTAGCCTGACTTCTAAGACACCCACACACACCCAACACAAGGAATCAGTCCCTTCTCTGCTACATAGTCCCTCAGGCCCTGCATTCCCTTCCAATGCTATTTAGGGGTGGTGGAGAAGAAAGCCAGCCCTCTAGCTCTGTCTGTGTGGTTTCCAGCCACCAGGTTCATAAAGCAAACCAAGCCCCCATCCCTACTCCTTACACAGTCCGAAGACCAGCCATTGCACGTATGCAATCAATAAAAATTATAGCTGAAGAGGGGGAATAATTTCTGAGTCGTTCTTGGCCCCCTCATGGCCAAAACGACTCCCAACATTCTACAGTACCCCCCATAGCGTAACAATAAACACAATTACAGGGGAAAAATACTCCCAAGTGGATTAAAATAGTTCTAAACGTAACAGTAGACACATTCACAACATGAGGAACAACACCAGTCAGCCCTGGGCAAGTAAGCAAGTGGAAAAAGACTTACACTAGTCGCACTGGGGAAATGAAATACATACTCTCAGCCTGTACGTGGATGAGACTTGCACTAGGCCCAATCACAAAGAATACCACAACAACCAAACGTAAGGAAGGCCGCAACACCCAAATTCAGCCTACGCTATCCACAGAATCAGTAGAACAAGAACTATGCAGGTAAACTAGCTTGTGCATGAGAATAATCAACAGGAAATGGCCCCTGCATGAGGACGAGCAGCTCCTATCTTGTGTGTGGATGGACAGAAAACAACAGTGCATGAAAGGGGAGTGCGTGAATGCTTCAACTCGTCGTGGGAAGAGTGGAATCACCTGCGTGCGTGATCGCAGTGGTTTTTCCTGGCCATAGTGAAGTCAACCATGGTGGAGTGTGTGTGTGGGTGAGGACTGATAGTCCTACCACCCCACTCCCAAAGACAATAATTGCCTCAACCACCAGCAACAATTCTTAATGAAAGTGGTTGGAATGAAACAAGGGAAAATGACACATGGATTTTTCTCTCATTGGCTAAGGTTGACAATTTCCCCACCCTTATCCTTGTGAAAATAATGGCCCTTTCTCATTTTAGTTGCGGCGATCGTAGCTGGTTGGGTTCATTTAATTAATTATAGATGCATATTTACATGATGACAAACATAATGTATGTCGCATGCCCCGATATACCATCGGTGACAAATTTAAACACAAAACATAGCATAACCGATCAATGGTGGGGCCTTGGCCTTTAGCTCCACACCATGATCATTACAATATATACATCATATACATCTAATGCAATGGGGTCAAAACCGGGGTGTTACAATTGTTTCTGTCATTTTATGGGAAATACTTTCCTAAAATATGCTAATTGTATTTCCCCTATCCCGAAAGGTTCTAGAGTTGCACTCTCCAGATTTCCCAAATGACGAACAGGGGGGAAATTTCCCAAAGGTCATTAAGGATTGGGTTTTGGAAAGTATTTTTGGGACATTCCAACAGTGTGCTGATTGGGTTATGTGTTAATCAATCTGAACAATGAAATATCACTGCACCATTGTCCCATAGCATCGAGGAGAAGTTGCAGGAGTCTAGAAGGTGAACTAAAGTCTCCTCCACATGTTCACATAAGGGACAATAGTAAGGGTCGACCATCCCTCTTTTCTATAAGTTTTTTCCCGTTAATTTTTTTCCTTGAGAACCAACCAACAAAATGTTGATATCTTGGGAAAAACCTTCTTATCCCATAAGTTTCTCTAGATTTGGTCCTCCTAGTTCATGTCACTTCTTATTAAAATGTTGTAGGATTCTTTCAAAGAAAAATACCCTTTCTAAGATTAACCCCACCAAAGTCTGTCATTACCCTCATGCCACCTGATTCTTCAATTTGCAAGCTACTCTTCCAAGCGTTCAACTTCCTCCCTTGGACCTAACATATCCAACCAGGTTCTAGGTGCTCAAGAGCGATGAGAGTCAGTAGTTCCTTTGTCCCCCAAGAAATCCTTTACCCTGGAAATGCCTCTAGGTCTACACTCCTCCTGGATGAACTGGAGCTCCCCCCCCTCCCCAGAGGTGGGAGTTGTTTAAATGAGTCCTCCCAAACCCTAGTCAAATGACCATTCTGAACCTCCCAAAAAATCTGATATAGTACCGAAATTCGCCCTTTCCAAGCCATGCGCCAAATGTGCGACCCAGGTTTATTTTCAGATTACTAGATAATATATTGACCATCTAATCCTTCCACATATTTTTCTTGCCATAATTTTTCATAGGGATCCTGGGTGTGAGTTACCTAATGCCACCACAGTTTATCGCCAACCACTATGCTAGCCTTCTCCGTGTCCCAAAGCCCCATCCCACCTTCAGACTTGGGAGAGGGTGATTCCATGAAGGTGGGTAACACTTTTTGGCCAATTTTGGCAATAGAAACCTGATTTTTTACTCATGTGCTAGATATAAGCCCTTGAAACAAAGATACTCTTTTGAAGAGGACACGTCAATGTGTGGGCTATGCATTTTTAAGAAAATTTTGGATGTGTATATTTCACCCTATGGATTCTTCTTTGAGCTGCTTCAAAGTTGTTGTCTCATTTTCTAAGTGTAAGTTTTAGAACTATTAAAAAAAAACCCATATGAATGCAAAAATGCATGCATGGTATCTCAATGGATAGAGGATTTAGTGACGAATCTATCGGTATGAACTCCACTCAGTTGTGTGCCATGAATGGTAGGTTTTACACCTGTAACATCCCCGACCCTCTGACCAGGAAAGAGGATGCTACTAAACACCAAACATACAGGAATCTATCCCCATGAAAAAAACATAAAATGCATTGAACTTAACATACTCAGATGCATAATTACTATCAAACAGCATAAGCACATTCATTCATTCACATCATCTAACATGTTTATATTGATTTATAAAATGAATAGAATTGAAAGGATTTCAATCACAAGAAGATACTTATCTTTAATAGGAGCTTGTTCCACAACTAGCTATGTCGCTGCAATGTTCCACCCAACCATAGGCCATGTGCTCTTTAATCTCTCAGCAACGCTACCACCCCCGGGTCGGGCATGATTTCTCAAGGAGTAAGGAACTAGCAAGCTTACACATAGCCAAGGAAAATAACACCAAAATGATTCATAGTTTAGCCAAGCCAACACAGTTGGGTTTATCAGGCCATCCAAGAGCTGGGAAAGGCTACCTGCTAAGCTGGTGAGCTTATTGAAGAGCTAAGAACACCCACACCAAAACTGTTCTGACTTCTTGGACACCCACACACACCCAACACAAGGAAATCATTCCTTTCTCTGCCAAGCTATCCCTCAGACCCTGATCTCCCTTCCAGTGCTATTTAGGGGTTATGGAGAAGAAAGTGAGTCCACTAGATCAGTCTGTGTGGTTCCCAAACCACCAGTTTTATCAAGCACATCAGGCCCTCATTGACCACTCCAATGCAGTCCGAGGACAAAACCAACAGACAGAAATGGGGAAGGAATCGAGTCCCAATCTGTACATGAGGGAAAATACACAGCCAACAACCATAGTTCAATGATTAGCTACCAAGACATTCCTTTGTCCGAACAAGAGTGTAAAACAGAAAAAAAAGGAACAGTATTTCTGCGTGAATGGGAGGAAAAGAATCTCATAGACTAGAAATAGGTGTGAGAGAGGGAAGGGTGAACCCCCACACAATGGACTATAAAACATTTTATCCCCGCTCTGCATGAGGAAAACAAATAGCCCACGATCTGAGAGAGTGGATAGACGGTCGGCATCCCAAACGGTGCATGAGAAACCACTCCCAGCTCATGCATGATTGAACCAGCTGTGGAGGCGTGTGGGGGAAAGCCTACCACCCACCCCTACCCAACATTAACTGCCTCAACTAAAACAGAGGTTTAAGGTTTGCCACGTGGCTTTTCTCCATGGGGTCCAAGTTTAGAAATCCCCTGCCCCCTTAACCTTAGGAAATCATGCCCCTTCTCAATATGGTTGCAGTGATCATAGTTTGTTGGGTTCATTTAATTAGAATGTACATTTACATGATGCCACAATTTAATATGTATGTTGCATATCCCGATATAACATCGGTAACAGTTCCAATCACTGAAACATAAAACAACTAAATCTATGGTGGGGATTTTTCCTTCAGTTTCACACCACGATTCATTACAATATATACATCACATACATTAATGAAAATGGGGTCAAAACCGGGGTGTTACATTCCCCTCCCCTTTCAATAGCACTGTCCTTAGTGCTTTACAAAATTGAACAAAATGCTACACTGGTATCGCCTCAGTGTTCTGCAGAATTGAACAAAATTGGATGTGCCAACCGCATGGCATCCTCCAACTCCCACGTAGCCTCTTCAGGTCCATAGTGCTCCCATTGCACCTTTACCTACCCTATGGCTCGATTCCATAGCATTGTGACCTTCCTATCGAGGATACGCATTGGCTCGATTTGGAACTCTCCCTCGGGTTCCACCTAAATCACATCCCAATTTATCACATGGTTAGGATCATGTACATATTTCTTAAGCAAAGAAACATGAAAAACATTATGAGCCCTAGTACTAGCAAGCAATGCAAGTCTCTATGCAATAGGACCTATTCTTTCAAGCACTTCAAACTGCCCATAATATCTTGGTGACAGCTTGGCACAACTCCCAAGCTTCAAGGAACTTTTCTTTTCTCTCACTTTGAGGTAGACATGATCCCCAACACTGAACTCTATTTTAATCCTATGCTTATCTGCATAGCTTTTCTGTCTGTCCTGTGCTGCTTTCAAATTCTGTCTAATCTTTACAACCTCTTGCTCCATTTCCTTGAGCAATTCTTATCCAAGCACAACCTTGTTCACTGGATATCCCAAGTCAATGGTGTTCTACACTTTCTTCCATACAAAGCTTCATACAGACTCATCCTAAAGGATGCCCGTTGTCCATTGTTATAAGAAAACTCTACCAAGCGTAAGTAATCTTCCCACTTGGTTGGTTTGTCCATCACATACATGCGAAGCATATCTTCAAGCACCTGATTAACTCTTTCTATCTGCCCATCTGTCTGAGGATGGTAGGTAGTGTTGATTTTTAGCATTGTAACCAAATCTGCAAACAATCCCTTCCAAAAATTGGAAGTGAACTTGACATCTCTGTAAGAGACTATTGCCTTCAACAATCCATGAAATTTGAAAATCTCCTTCATGAATATCTTGGCAATGCCATCAGTCTTATGCGTAGACTTAACCGATATAAAATGTGTTTCCTTTGTCAACTTGTCTACCACAACCATGATGGAATCATGTTATCTCCAAGTCATCGGCAATCCTGTAATAAAATCCATGGAAATAACTTCCCATTTCCATTCTGGAATTGGAAAAGGCTACAACAAACCTACTGGATGTTGATGCTCAACCTTTACCTGTTGACATTTCATGCACCTTGAAATGTATTCATCCATGTCCTTTTTCATTCTTGGCCAAAAGTATTGCTTTCTACCTGTAGCAATTGTCTTCTGATATCCTGGGTGACCAGAATACAAAGCTTGATGGATTTCATCCATAACAGCTCTCCTCAAATATGCTACGTTCAAAATATAAATTCTACCTTTATAAGTAAGAAGTCCATATTCTTCCAATTTATATCCCTCATACCTCTTCTCAAGACTTTGCTGTTGCAAATTGTCTTTTACCTGCTCATACAATTCATCTCCAGCAACATGATTAACAATCTGATGCCTCGAATCTAATTGGAAAATAATAAGAGATGCCACATGCATTTCCTGTACCTTCCTACTGAGCGCATCAGCTGCCTTGTTTTCTTTCCCCTTTATGTGCTTGATTTCAAAATCAAACTCACATAAAAATTCCAGCCATCTTGCTTGCCTAGCATTCAAAGTAGGCTGATCAAATAGATACTTTAGACCACAATGGTCTGTCTTGAGCTCAAATATTCTACCCATCAAGTAATGCCTCCAAATATTGAGAGCATGTACTATGGCTGCAAGCTCAAGATCATGAGTGCCATAGTTCTTCTCATACTCCTTCAGCTTTGTTGACTCATAACATATCACGTGGTTGTCCTACATAAGGACTCCTCCAAGCCCTTGTCCACATGCATCGGTACATACCATAAAATCTTTCTCTGGGTCTACAACTTTCAATACCAGTGCACTGGTGTTGATGTATTTGTAACTTTGGAATGTATTCATCCATGTATCTTATGTATTGTAACCCGATGTTTATCCAGGATGTATCTATAATGTAATTGAGTCATGTTTTCATGCCCCAATGTTCCAATCGGGAGAATCAATAATGTAAACAAGTCATGTCAGGTCATAGTGAGTAACCCTTCGATTGTCTAAGGGTTAAAGTCCCCGCAGTTCCGGGGCACTAGGTTTATTAGACTCTCCTAGTAGAGGTCGGCCCTGGTAGGGTTTTAGTCATGTCGGGATTAGTATAAATAGAGATCTGGAGTCTCTATTTATCACACAACTCATACACACTCAAGTGTAGCACATAGTTGAGGAAGGAGAAGACACTGGGGCTAGATAAGAATAAGATTACTGCTGTCGGGAGATCACTTACTATCTTTGCGCTTCTACTGTTTTGGTGCTGATTCTATCTCTGAGAAAGTTGCGGGGTTTTCTCCATTTATGGTTTCCCCGAGGATAAACATTGTGTTCATTGTCTCTTGTGTTTGTTTGTTGTGCTTGTTATTCTCTCAGTAAAGATCCTAATATAATGCTAGCTTAATGATGAAATTCTAACATGGTATAAGAGCTAACCTGAGAAGAAGACACTATGCAGCTACGGGAAGTAGGGATTCCTAGTTTGTGGATCTTCCTCCATAGATTTTCAGCAAAAGTAAGGTGGAATAACTCTCCTCCTTAGGGCGCATCTTTCTATTGAAGTAGAATCCAATTCTGAGGTTTTTTAGTTTTAGACCCAACACTACTACCGGAAATCAGGGCTTTTCACAGAAGAGGAATTTTTCAGTGAGCCCAGTCCTGGATTGATCTCCTCCCCAAAATCGAAGTTAGTGATAAATTTCAAGGAATTTGGGTGAACAGATCTCTGGAAAAGCAAAACCCTAATTTGCTACTGAACCAGCACTGCAGAATTTCATCTCAAGCTTCAGATCCGACACCTTGAACCCAGTAAGATCTAAATCTTTTGTATTTCCATTTGAGGTTCTCAGTTTAAGATGTCTCATCATACCAAGCTTGATGAAAATCTTGAGCAAGATGATAGGATCTCCCTGGTCCTGGAAGAGAATGAGTTGGACTCCTATATCAATGAGGAGGTTCTAGTTCTAGAGGGAGATGAGGCTAATACCTTGCATAAGAAGAAGTTGGTTATGGGAAAGAGAATCATTGCTGATTCTATCAAGGATCATCTCATACCACAGGTGTCCTCCCTCATGAAACCTAAAGCTATGTTTGATGCCCTAACCAAATTGTTTAAAGGAAAGAACATAAATAGGAAGATGACCTTGAGAAACCAATTGAAGAATGTGAAGATATAGAATGCTGAGACTATTCGGTCTTACTTTACAAGGGTTTCTCAGATCAAGGAGTAGCTAGAAGCAGTAGATGAAGAAGTGGAAAATGCAGAGATTGTAATGACCACCTTGAATGGTATCCCTAGATCATGGGACTCTTTCATTCAAGGAATCTGTGCCAGAAAGAAGTTATTCAAGTTCAGCAGGTTATGGGAAGAATGCTCTCAAGAAGAAGCTAGGATAGTAGCTCGAGAAAAGAAGATGGGTAGTGAAGATCAATCTCTCATGGTTCACTCCAAGAAAAATAGGAGGAGCAATTATCACTCCAAAGGTAAGACCTCACACTCTAGAAAAGATCTAAATATCATTAGATGTTACACATGTAATGAGAAAGGTCACATATCGAAATTCTGCCCTAACAAAAGAAATCTAAGGAAGAAGGGAAACAAGAGAAGACATCATTCCCATGCTGTAGAGGATGATGAAACTTCCACAAAGAGAACTAGACAAGAGAGTGGTGACTCTTTTAGTGAGGATGAATATGTACTGATCTCCGCTCTCATGGGAACTATTTCACATGGAAGCAATGATTGACTTATAGACAATGGTGCTTCCAAGCACATGACGTGATTCAAAGAATCATTTGTAAAGCTATCTAAACATGAGTCACCTCACAAGGTGAAACTTGGGGATGACTACCAGTATCCAATAAAAGGTGGTGGTGAATCCTTCTATAAGCTAGACTCTGGAAAGTCTTTAAATATGAAGAATGTATTATTTGTTCCAGGACTAAATAAGAACCTCCTCTCCATATCTGCATTGGATGCAAAGGGAATGAGGGTTGCTTTTGTAGATGGCCAAGTTGTTATGTGGCCAAAAGGAAATACTTTTGATGATGCAATTGTGATCGGAGAACAAGAAGGAGGCCTATACAAGTTGAAGGGCCAACCAGATCAAGCTTTGGTTCATGACACAGTAGAACCAAATGAACTGTGGCATAGAAGGCTTGCACATGTGCATTATAGAGCACTACCACTTGTAAGCAAATCTGTTGAAGGTCTTCCAGAAATACAAGAAAAACATGAAGGGGTCTTCAAAGGATGTGGAAAAGGAAAGAATACAAAGAAGACATTTCCAATTAGCAAAATTAAAGCAAAAGGAATCTTGGAAATCATCCACTCCAATGTATGCAGAACAATGTCATCAAGCTCACTAAGTGGGTATGTGTACTATGTTTCTTTTATTGATGGCTTTTCTAGGAAGACATAGATTTACTTCATGAAGAATAAATATGAAGTGTTTAGCAAGTTCAAATAATTCAAAGCCTTGATCGAGAACGAGACTGAAAAAGAAGATCAAGACTTTTCGATCAAACAATGGCGGAGAATTCACTTCAAATGAGTTCAAGGAACTATGTAAGGACTAAAGGATTAAGAGGGAGTTGTCCACTCCTTACAATCCACAATAGAATGGTGTTGCAGAGAGGAAGAATAGAACCATCATGGAAGCTGCAAGAACCATGCTTCATGATCAAGATCTTCCTATGCACCTTTGGGTAGAAGCAGCCAGAACAGCAGTGTATGTACAGAACCGTACTCCACACAGAGTACTCGAGAACAAAACTCCTGAAGAAGTCTTCTCCGGTAAGAAACTAGAAGTCAGCCATCTCAGAATATTCGACTATCCTGTGTACATGCACATTCCAAAAGAGAAGAGAACAAAATTAGATCCTTCAAGAAAGAAGGGTATATTTGTGGGATACTCTGAAAGCTTGAAGGCTTATAGAATATACTTCCCAGGATTCAAAATGATTGACATCAGTGGGGATGTAACATTTGACAAAGATTCATCCTACATCAAATCCAAAAAGAAACCTGCTGAAGAACCTGAATAAGCAGAAGCTCCCAGAATTCATGATATAGTCATGAACAAAGCCTACTCAAGAAGAAGATCAAGAATTTGAAGAACCACAAAGACCTGTAGAGCCACCACAGCAGAAAAATCCTCACAAGAGGAAACCTGCTTGGGTATGAGAGATTATCTAAGGTGCAGAAAGATATGAGGTTCCAGAAGAGAATCTCAGAGAAAGAAAGAGGACCAGATCCTGTTCCAGTTATGTAGCTTTACTATGTGACTTCATTGATAAAGAACCTTCCGAGTATAAAGAAGCGGCAGAACGGAAAGAAGGGAATAATGCGATGATCGAAGAGTATCAATCGATCATGAAGAATGATGTTTGGGATGTTGTTCCAAGACCAGAAGCGAATTTAGTAGTAACTTCCAAATGGATCTACAAGATCAAGCATGCTGCAGACGGTATCATTGAAAAGTATAAGGCAAGATTTGTGGCTCCGGGTTTCTCTCAGAAAGAAGGAATATACTATGAAGAAACCTTTGCACCTGTAGCCATATACACTTCCATCAGATTGGTACTTGCTCTAGCTGCAGTGATGAAATGGAAGATACACCAAATGGATGTCAAGACTTCTTTCTTGAATGGTGTAGTAGAAGAGGAAGTGTATGTGGAGCAGCCACTTGGTTTCGAGACATATGACAGGGAGTCTCATGTGTGTAGACTGAAGAAAGCCTTGTACAGTTTGAAAAAGGCACCCAGGACATGGTACGACAGAATTGACAGCTTTCTATGTAGTTTGGGATTTACCAAGAGTAAAGTAGATTCCAACCTTTACTACAAGGTGGAAGGTGGAAACCCGATGATACTTCTACTATATGTAGATGATCTATTTGTGACAGGTATGGATGGGTTGATTGCTGATATGAAGAGAAAGCTTGCTGCTGAGTTCGAGATGAAGGACTTGGGAATGATGCATTATTTCCTAGGTATGGAGGTGTGGTAGACTACAGATGGAATATTTCTTGGACAAGGAAAGTATGCAGTAGAGATCCTGAAGAGATTTGGGATGATGGACTGCAAGGCATTAACCACACCTATGGCATCAAACCTGAAGCTATTGAGTGATGCTTCATCAGAGACAGTTGATGTCACGATGTATCGTCAGATGATTGGGTCCTTGATGTACCTGACGAACAGAAGACCAGATATTTGCTTTGCTATGAACACCTTGAGCCAATACTTGACAGATCTGAGACATCTTCACTTGACTGCTGCAAAGCATATTCTGAGGTACCTGAAGGGTACGGTTGATTATGGGCTCAAGTATAAGGATTATCAAAGAATTAACCTAGAGGGTTATGTTGATTTAGATTGGGCAGGAAGTGCCATCGATAGGAAGAGCACTTCAGGGTGTTGCTTTAGTATGGTGTCAGGTGTGATCTCATGGTTTAGTAGGAGGCAATCCTATGTGGCACTAAGTATAGCTGCTGAGAGTATGTTGCAACCTATTTAGCTAGTTGTGAGGTAGTATGACTGAGGAAGCTACTGTCTGATTTCTTTGATCTCTAGTTAGGTGCTACTTGTATATACTATGACAACCAGAGATATGTAAAGTTGTCAGAGAATCCAGTATTCCATGACAAGTCGAAGCATATTAAGATCAAGTATCACTATATCAGGGATATGGTGCAGAGAGGAGTAGTGAAGCTCCAGTATGCTTCGACGGACGAACAGATAGCTAATGTGTTGACTAAGACATTAGCTAGGGTGAAGTTTGAGTACTTCAGGGATAAGCTTGGTGTTCTACAGATCGAGGTTCCTCCCAAGAGGAAGTGATGTGTCTATGCTATGCCATTCTGACATGGTGAGAGGATTGGTTCCTTCCATGATCAGATGTAAGTGCTATGCCATTTCGACATGGTGAGAGGATTGGTTCCTTCCATGGTTGGATGTAAGAGCTGTGACATGGTCAGAGGATTGGTTCCTTCCATTATTAGGTATATGTGGATGCCACATCCAGCATGAAAAAGGGCTGGCTCTGTGAAGGCTCATCTAGTATGAAAAGGGACTAGCTTTGAGTAGCTGCCACATCTGGTATGAAAAAGGACCAGCTCTATGATGCCTCATCTGGTATGAAAAAGGACCAGCTCTGTGATGCCCTGCCTAGTATGAAAAAGGACTAGCTCTAGGAAGGCTCATCTAGTATGAAAAAGGACTAGCTCTAAGTAGCTACCACATCTGGTATGAAAAAGGACCAGCTCTGTGATGCCTCATCTGGTATGAAAAAGGACCAGCTCTGTGATGCCTCATCTGGTATGAAAAAGGACCAGCTCTGTGATGCCCTACCTAGTATGAAAAAGTACTAGCTCTGAGATGGCTCATCTAGTATGAAAAAGGACTAGCTCTAAGTAGCTTCCACATCTAGTATGAAAAAGGACCAACTCTGTGATGCCTCATCTGGTATGAAAAAGGAACAACTCTATGATGCCCTACCTAGTATGAAAAAGGACTAGCTCTGGGAAGGCTCATCTAGTATGAAAAAGGACTAGCTCTGAGTAGCTGCCTCATTTGGTATGAAAAAGGACCAGCTCTAAGATGATACATCCAGTATGAAAAAGGACTGGCTCTGTAGAGGTTCCTATGATGAGAAGAATCAAGAGATAGAACATGTGATGATGCCCAATGATGATCTAGATCTAGTGATGATGATCCAGCAGTGATGATCTAGATCTAGTGATGATCCAGATCTAGTGATGATAGCCAGTGATGATCCAGATCCAATGATGATGCCTCATGATGATCCAGATCGAGTGATGATCTAGATCTAGTGATGATGCCTCATGATGATCCAGATCCAATGATGATGTCCCATGATGATCCAGATCCGATGACTTGAAGATAAAGATGACTTGAAGACAAAGATGACTTGAAGACTCAGAGGACCTGAGATGCAGATGACGAGATGATCCAGTCGATACAGAGAAGAAGACCAATGCTGAAAATTGTGTCGAAAGAATACCTTCCTAGTTAAGAGGGAGTGTTGATGTATTTGTAACTTCGAAATGTATTCATCCATGTATCTTATGTATTGTAACCCGATGTTTATCCAGGATGTATCTATAATGTAATTGAGTCATGTTGTCATGCCTCGATGTTCCAATAGGGAGAATCAATAATGTAAACAAGTCATGTCAAGTCATAGTGAGTAACCCTCTGATTGTCTAAGGGTTAAAGTCCCTGTAGTTCCAAGGCACTAGGGTTATTAGACTCTCCTAGTAGAGGTCAGCCCTGGTAGGGTTTTAGTTACATCGGGATTAGTATAAATAGAGAATTGGAGTCTCTATTTATCACAAAACTCATACACACTCAAGTGTAGCGCATAGTTGAGGAAGGAGAAGACACTGGGGCTAGATAAGAAGAAGATTACTACTGTCGGGAGATCACTTACTGTCTTGGTGATTTTACTGTTTTGGTGTTGATTCTATCTTTGAGAAAGTTGTGGGGTTTTCTCCATTTATGGTTTCCCTGAGGATAAACACTGTGTTCATTGTCTCTTGTGTTTGTTTTCTCTGCTTGTTATTCTCTTAGTAAAGATCCTAATATAATGCTAGCTTAATGATGAAATTACAACAACAAGTGAGAAGATTCTTCAACCGCTGGAATATTTTTTCACACTTCGAAGTCCATTCAAACTTTACCCCCTTATTTTGCAAGGAAGTGATGGCATGTGCAACTTTGGAAAATCCTTCAATGAATCTCCTGTAGTATCCTGCAAGTCCCATAAAATATTTTACATTTGTCACATTTCTTGGAGTAGGTCAATTCATAATGGCTTCAATCTTTTCAGGGTCCATAGATATACCCTCTTCTGAGATAATGTGACCCAAATACTAAATTATGTCTTTAAAGAAGTCACACTTGCTCAGCTTTGCATACAACCAATGCTCCCTGAGAAATTGCAATGTCAATCTCAAATGATCTTCGTGTTCTTCCTTATTTTTAGAATAAAGAAGAATGTCATCAAGGAAAACAAGAACAAACTTGTCCAAATACCTGCTGAAGACACTATTCATAAGGCACATAAATGTAGCTGGTGCATTTGTGAGACCAAATGGTACCACTATAAACTCATAATGTTGATACCTTGTCCTGAAGTCTGTCTTATGAATGTCTTCATCCTTGATTCTCACCTAATGGTATCCAAACCTCAAGTCAATCTTGGAAAATACCTTTACTCCTCTCATCTGATCAAAGAGGTCATCAATCCTAGGAAAAGGGTATTTATTTTTCACCGTAACCTTATTCAACTATCTGTAATCAATACATAACCTGAGTGTACCATCTTTCCTTTTTACAAATAGGACCGACGCTTCCCAAGGAGACACACTTGGTCGGATATACTTCCTTTCCAACAACTCTTGCAGTTGCATCTTCAAATCTAGCATATCCGGTGTACTCATCCTATAGGGTGTCTTGGACACGGGTGCTGCTCCTGGAACAAGTTCAATGGTGAAATCAATGTCCCGCTTTGGAGGAAGCCCTGTAATCTCATTAGGAAATACATCCTTGAATTCTTGTAACACCAGATAGTCTTCCAACCTAGGGGTTTCATCTCCTGTTGGTTTCAGAATATGAGCTGCATACAACTGGCAACCTTTCCTACAAAACTTCTTCAACTGCATTGTTGAAACCCATCTTACTAAAATTACCTTTGGAATACCTTTCACCACTACTGGGTTTCCTTCTTCATCCATGCATTCAAAAGTCTTGTTATAATAGTCAAGCTTTACTCTGTGAGCCTATAACCAATCCATTCCAATGAGAACATCATAAGAACCAAGTGATAGAATATTCAGATCTACACAGATGATCAATCCATTCATAGCCAATGGACATTTCTCCACGACTTCACTGACCTTTCTCTTAGTCCCAGTGGCTAGCTGAACTAGCCAAGGTTTCCTATGCTTGACCTTCTTAAAAGCACAAATATACACTACTGTAGGAGTGATGTAACTATGAGTAGAACCAGGGTCAATCAAAATAGAAACACATTGTTCAATAATATTACCTGCAACTTCAACCACGGTTGACTGGTGATCTGCCTAGCGGTCCTCCAATGCTGCATAGATCATAGGAACTGCCCTTGCTACTTGACCCACTATTTTTGCTTCTTGAATGTTGTAAGATGGCCTTGCACTCTCATTCTCGAGTGGACATTATTTGCACAGGTGGGGTCCTTCACATTTCCAACATTTGAGTGGCCTTCTATCCTGTTGTGGATCCTTAGGATTTTCTCCCGACACTCCAAATGGCTTACTCGCAACTTGGGATGGCTGCTTCTGCTGGTTCATAAATCTAGAAGGTTTGAAACCTTTCTTTATCTGGTCAAACTTCTCATTCTTCTTGTCCTTCCATGCCTTATGGTAATCAAGTTTACCTTTGATTTGCTCATAGCAATACTTAGCCTTCCTTATTGCCTCTTCAAGATTTCTAGGTTCATAAAACTCAATTCTATCTTTGTAAGACTAAGGCAATCCACTTAGAAACCATTGGACCTTCACTTGTTCATCTCTGATGTACCAGACATACCTCAATAATTCCAAGAACTTATTTGCATATTCATCCATGGTCTGTTGTCCCAATCTTAACTCATGGAACTCCTTAATATTATCATCAAATACCTGTCAAAGAGGTATTTCTGCTTAAAATACTTATTGAACTGTTTCCACTTAGGTTTCCTTTCACTGATCCTCTTTACTTGCTTGAAGTGTTCCCACCAAATGGATGTTATTCCATTCAGATTGAATATGGCAACTCTTTCCTTCATGTTTCCTGAATAATCCTGTACTTGGAAGTACTTCTTTATCCCAAGAAGCCAAGCTTCAGCCTCTTGTCCCGTCTTTATCTCACCATCAAATGTAGGAGGTTTAGCTTTCTTAAATTCATCCTGAGAGTGATCCGTATGGTGTCTTCTTATTTTCCTTTTGTGAGAAGATGAGCTTGTATCTCCACTATATTCTTCAGAATCAAATGATCCACTAGAAGTCCTTCTCCTCCTCCTAGTACTACTCTTACTGCCTTCCGGCCTTGTTGTACTTTGTCCAGAGTCTATCTTTCTCTGCAAATCTGTCAAACTATGCAACATGGAAGCATTCAACTGATGCTGCTCTTCTTGGGATTTAATTAGGCTTCTCATGGTGGCTGCAACCTCATACGGTGTCTCCTAGAATATCCTTCCATTAGACTCTCTGTCATCATTTCCATTACGAAAATTTTATCCCATGGAATCTCCCTCATGCTTGTAAGAATTCTGAGCACCATATCCATCATGGGTGCTCATGACTAAATCACCTCTTGCTTTACCACACTGTTTTGCCTGGAATACTGCTTTTGGAGGTGTCTATAATTCTGCAAATGTGTTAGTAGCAAACTGTTAGATGCATATGATAAAAATAAATCAGATCTACTTACATTCCTCTTCTGGAAATTCATAAAATAAGAATTCTGCTAAAACACAAAATTTTCTCTCTTCTTGTTCAGCCCTGTAATCCACTGACAGTCTGCTGAAATCCACTGAAAATAGTTGAAAACTGCTTGAAAATTCTACTTTGAAAAACCCAAATTTCCTTGTGCAGGATCAAGTCTCATCCCAACTAATGTTCCGACATTTTGGTGGGAAAATCTTCTAATTTCCGATCGGCATCGGTGATGCCAAGGACTGTTCATCATGTCCTTTATTTACTAACCTTCCATTGTTTCAATGGCCAAAATGTTTAATTTTCTCCGTTGTATCAGGTCTGTAATCATCTAAACTTCTGAACTTAATCGACGATTAGAACTGTTAATCCTTGCCCTACATCAACGATGAAACCAATTTATGCGTCGCATCAGCGATCAGGGCTCTGTGCATCAGATGACTAGTCATCAAGGTTTCTGCAACGACGGCCAATAGACCTTCTGCATCTTCCGCAGTTCACAACTTTGTCGGTGGTCGGAGAGAATAGTCTCTACGGCATCAGCGCTTGGATGCAATTCTCGTCGAGTGATTAGTTCTTTATGTGTCCGCAACAACAGTTCATCAATGTTGAACCTTTTTCGATAGGCGGTCTGATCCCCTAATAACTTTCAATCGACAACCTGAAGCACAACTTAATTGGCATCGACAGTCCGAACCTCTAGCCATCGGAGGCTTAGTCCTCTAGACTTATGCAACGATGAGCGCACGAAACACTAATCTTTCCAACGTTCATCGATGACCAATACAACTAACTTCCACTGATCTTCAATGAGTTTCAACACTTAGAAAATATTTTAAAATTTCTTCTTCTTCTCGCGGGCCATAACATCTATCGCCGGTTGGAACCATTAAGCGATATGTGTTGGTGATCAGAGCATCAGTGGTTTGAACTCCTAATCATCGACACACTATTCCACATGGTGGCCGCAATGGCAAGCTGAAAAACAGCTAAACTCTTCTGCGGTGTCGGTGAACCCAACAACAAATTTCTACCGACAGCATCGACGGTCTAAAAAACTAAATTCTTCCGGTGTCTTCCTCCACATCGGTGGTTCCGTCATCTAAATTTCACCGAAGATTGCCATACTTAGAGAAATTTTCAAAATTTTCCTCTTTCATCTTTCTTCCACCGACGCATCAGCACCTACGTCATCTATTTATCGGCGATCCCGTCCTCTAATTCTCGCCGATGGTGGTGACGTTTCGTCGAACCTATCAACTAATCATCGCCAATCCATTCACAAAATTCTACCGACGCCAAAAGTCAATATCGGGTGTTTCTTCAACTATATTGAGCGAGCATTTCGATGGTCTTTGACTCATCTCTGCTGAAACTGCGGCTCCTACTTCCACTAAGTTTTGCCGATGGCCAACGAACACTTAGAAAATTCTTCCTCCGGTTCTGTGTCGGCTACGTGATCAACCAATTCTTTTCTATGCATCAACTTAAACATCTTCTAAGTTTCACCGATCAAATCGACTAAGCTTCACCGGTGGTTGAGTTTGTATCGGACGACCTTTCAACTAGCTTCCCGCTGCATCGAAATGGCTTCGAATTGAGTGTTCTGATGAGCCGACGGTCTATCCCTTAGAAAATTTTTCTTCAACGAAATTTTCTATCATTCACAAATTTCTTCCTGCTGTGCTCTGGCACCCTACCTCTACTAACTGATCTTTCATGGCCCATTCAGGCCCATCCTACAACCAGTGCTCTGATACCATACTGTAACGTCCCCGACCCTCCGACCGGGCAAGAGGACACTACTAAAAACCAAACATACAGGCATCTATCCCCATGAACAAAACATAAAATGCATTGAACTTAACATACTCAGATGCATCATTACTATCAAACAACAGAAGCACATTCATTCATTCACAGCATTTAACATGTTCATTTGATTTATAAAATGAACACAATTGCAAGGATTTCAATCACAAGAAGATACATATCTTTAACAGGAGTTTGTTTCGCAAGCAGCTACGTCGCTGCAATGTTCCACCCAACCATAGGTCGCATGATCTTTAATCTCTCAGCAACGCTACCACCCCCGAGCCGGGCATGATTTCCCAAGGAGTAAGGAACTAGCAGGCTTACACATAGCGAAGGAAAAAAACACCACAAGGATGAATAGTTCATCCAAGCCAACACAGTTGGGTTTATCAGGCAAACAACGTATTAGCCAAGCCAACATAGTTTGGTTTATCAGGCCATCCAAGAGCTGGGAAAGGCTAGCTACTAAGCTGGTGAGCTCATTGAAGAGCTAAGGACACCCACACCAAAACTAGTCTGACTTCTTGGACACCCACACACACCCAACACAAGGAAATAAATCCTTTCTCTGCCACACAGTCCCTCAGACCCTAATCTCCCTTCTAGTGTTATTCAGGGGTTATGGAGAAGAAATCTAGTCCACTAGATTATTCTATGTGGTTCCAAAACCACCAGGTTTATCAAGCACATCAGGCCCTCATTCACCACTCCAATGCAGTGTGAGGACAAAACCAAGAAACATAAATGGGGAAGAAACTGACTCCCAATCTGTACGTGAGGGAAAAGATGTATCCAATAGACAAAGTTCAATGATGAACACCGAAGACATTCCTCTGTCCGAACAGGAGCGCAAAACAAAAAAAAGTAACAGTATTTCTCCATGAATGGGAAGAAAAGGATCTCACAAACTAGAAATTGGTGTGAGAGAGGGAAGGACGAACCCCCACACAATGGACTGTAAAATATTTTATCCCCGCTCTACATGAGGAAAACAAACAGCCCATGATAAGAGAGAGTGGATAGATGGTCAACATACCAAACGATGCATGAGGAACCACTCCCATCTCGTGCGTGATTGAACTAGTTGTGGAGGCGCGTGGGGAAAATCCTGCCACCCACCCCTACCCAGCATTAACTGCCTCAACTAAAATAGAGTTTTAAGGTTTGACACGTGACTTTTCCCCATGGGCTCCAGGTTTAGCAATCCCCCCCCTTAACCTTAGGAAATCATGCCCCTTCTCAATATGGTTGCAGTGATCATAGCTGGTTGGGTTCATTTAATTAGAATGTACATTTACATGATGCCACAATTTAATATGTATGCCTCATATCCCGATATACCATCGATAAGAGTTCCAATCACTGAAACATAACACAACCAAATCGATGGTGGGGCAATTTCCTTCAACTCCACACCACGATTCATTACAATATATACATCACATACATTAATGCAAACAAAGTCAAAACCAGAGTGTTACAACACCCCTAGAATACACAAAGAAACATTGATTTTCCTATAAGAGGGCTAAATCTCTATTTTTCAGTCCCTCTATCGAGGTATTTAACTACCCCAATCGACGTTTTATCAGAATCTCGATCGAGGGATTAACCAAACCCTCAATCGAGGTCCAACCTTTGTAAAAAAAAAAATACAAAATATCTGGGAATGGACTTAGGCATTGATGGCATTAGTGTCATTCCAACCACCCTCCTAACCTCATTTCCAACCCAAATTCCTAAACAAATTTCTATATAAACATAAAACATAATACATAAACATGTTACTAATTTTATCTTTCACAATTGACTATCCTATTCGAAACAATTGTGTATTGTGTTTAGATATTGTTGTAGGTATGAATTTGGATTGTTGATCTTGATCACAATGGGAAGCAAGAAGCGTTGAAGTAAAACATCTTCTAGGAATCAAAGAAACACTAAAGAAATAAGAGAGAAAGATAGAGAAAGAAAGAGGCAAAAAGAGCAATCTTTAGAGGAGAAGTTGCAAATCAACATATAATTGGAGAATTAAATTCCATTTCTNTATATATATATATATATATATATGTATGTATGTATGTATGTATGTATGTATGTATGTATGTATGTATGTATGTATGTATGTATGTATGTATGTATGTATTCATAATTGTATGTAAATTGTATAACATCTAGTTTGGGACATAAGCATCATCCGCAACAACTGTGGGAAGTACTTGGGATTTTCCCTAAAAATAATTATGAGGAGTACCACAGGAACCTCGGAGTAGCTTGCCATTGAGAGGACCTGCCAAGCGAAAAGGGCAATGACCCCTACCAGATTGACTAGATTCCCACTTGTGAGGAAAACCAAAGAGCTGTCGTTTGTGGCCAAGTGATTAACAGTTTTACCTGCGCCATGAAGTGAGGGGTACTTCCCCAATACTCAAGCCTGAGACAACCTTGATGGCCGAGTGACTACCTTTGAACCTTTAGGAAGCTGATTTAAACCGGGGTCCATATTCATCTCCAGTTACTGCAACAACCATCATTGCTCCATATTCAAGCTTATATAATTTATTCGTTAATTTTTTAACTAACAATGGCAATATGATAAGTAAAATAAAATAGTATTCTTGAGGTTGCATTTATTTGTATCTATTCCAAGAGCTTGTATTTATTTTTGAGTTTGTATTTATTTATTGCTAGATGCTGGCCAATAATCACAGGATCATGCACCGCCTGATTTCTCAAGGGTAATTGGGAGCTTCAGTGACGTTGGAATTGATGCTAATTGTTTAAGAGGGTTGGATGGTGCCACTCAAGAAGAGTTCGAGAACCCAACCCCTGACCGAACAATCAGAGGGCATGTTAGTAACATAATCAAGTTGTACTTTGAACAACAATCAGTGATTATACAAGCTCAAATCCTACATGGATTGATAAAACACAAAAATCAAAATGTGCCACAAATTTGTTGGGTTTTAAGGATGTTAATTATAAAAATGCATGTAAGAATGTAACACAAAATGTAATAAATACACCATATTCATTTGGAAATTCAATAAAAACTGATATCAGCGCTGCACATAGGGAAATTACAACTACTATTGTGTCATGAAGCACCTCAAGAAATCGAATGGTCGCAACAATGTCAAAGTTGCTCCACATTTCAAGAAAAATGTTGCACAAATACACTAAATATAGGGTAAAGATAGATGAAAACAATGAAGCTACTTGTTGGGATATTATATGCAGAGAAGCATATAAAGACAAGATGGAAGAGGGCATCAGAGAGAAGGTGATAGAGTATTGGGACAACCATTCTCATGCAATACCAGATTGAAAACATGTTCTGTGACAATGTTCTAGTAGAGGAATTTATAAGAAGCATTGCAAGCATGCTATGGAGATGACAAGAGTTGATTTGTTCGAGGAATTCAAAGAATCAAATCTTGGTGTCCATATCTCATTTACCATGTTCAGTAAGTTGAAACCATGGTGTATTTAGCCAAATGCGATTCGGGACACTTGTTGTTGTCGATATCATGTTGAATTCTAGTTATACTATGACACATTTGTGAATTTTTGCAAAAAACATTGGGATGGTGAACCTTCTCCTCACACAGTGCAGGATTTTATTTCTATGTTATGAAAATGTATTCTTCATTAAAAGTTGTGTAAGTGGGAGAAGATTCCATGAATGTGGTGATTTGGCATTGTTCCATAGTAAGTTTCCTATTGATCTAACACACCCTAGATTGTCAAATATCATAGTTAAGTGGAAGAGATCTAAGTATGTCTCCATGAATCCATGATCTTATTCACATGTTCCATCTAAGATGTTCGAATTGATCGAGGATGATATTTCTATTTCAAACTTCATGGATAAGTTTCAAAGTTAGATTTACAAATACATTAAACACTTCCATGGGTCTAGGTGGCAAGGTTTATAATTTAATAATTCTCATGAGGTTTTTGAGCCAGGAACAATCCTATCGGTTGTAGACTTTACTGAGAATTACACATTTTCTCCTCAGAGAGAGATACAAAGTGAGTATTATCACTATAACCAGGTGCCCATCATCATACATGTATTGTATAGACATGCTCAACAGAGCATTGACAGTAGGGATAACACTCCTTAGTCATGCGATGTGATCAAGGAATACAATTTTTATGTCAGTGATGATTGTGAGTATGAAACTTTGTTTGTTCAACACTTCTTTGGGTTGATTTATGATTCATTCAAAAATAATGGGGTTTCATTTACAGAACACTCGATTTGGTCACATGGGTGTGTGGGGAAGTTCAAATCAATACACTCATTTTATTGGTTGAGTCTTCTTACAAAGAGACATGTATTTGACACATGATGGCGCAGGTGCATGCGTGAAACGAGCACTTTGTAGGTACCAAATGAGTCATAGTGCATCTTGACTCAAGTGCTCAGCAGAAGTAGTTGATCAGTGCACACAAAATTTGGGTCACCAAGGTCATGAACAAGCAAGGCCGGTGCACAGGTATTAGAACAACAACTTAATTCGAATTTAATAAATGTGTGTGTGTTATTATATATATAAATATAATGTTTTTATTCAATCCATGTTTTTTTGGGATGTTTCCCTTGGAAATGTGAATAGATCCATGCCATGGTATTGCAAGACCATACTTGGTACGAGAGAAATACATTTAGTTCATAGTAAAGATATGGGCTACATATTTTCCATTGAAACAAGGAAGTATGCATGTTTCTGTGAGTTCTATATTGACGCCAATGGACTAGGGGTAGATCATTGCGTGAATGATGCATATGTCAAAAAATAGAAATATGTCCCTTTTAATCCAAAGGGGCCACATCCAACTCTGACATGGAAAGAGATGCACACTAACGAGGCAGTGGTTTCACTAGATCATGACCGT
>LPNX010260623.1:40340-69234 GCA_001517045.1 Pseudotsuga menziesii | reverse complement strand
ATATATATATATATATATATATATATATATATATATATGTAAGATTTGTTTAATATTTTAAAATCTTGATGCAAGTGATGTATTTTTTGTAAATGCACCACCGGGAAATGACAAGTATGTGGCATACTTTTTTATACGGTGTACACAAATCAAAAGTAGGTTGGTACGACCCTATGTCGATGGAGAGTTCATGTACCAAGTTGATGACCTAGTTGTGATGGGCCACTTTTTTGAAAAAGTGAGAAGAAAAGGTGACTACATTATTTACAAAGATTTCATGCCTGAATATATATCTTATCAGTACAGTCATTTGGTGGTGGCAGCTCAGATACATCTCATTGAAATCAAGGTGAAGAGGGGTGAACCAAAGAGATGAAAGATGTTAGTAGCTGACCATGATCGTATTATGGAGACGTGCATTCCTATAACCCATTGGAAAAATGAATGAAATTTATATGCAACTTTTGATACATTGACATAGTTGACCTACTTTTGAAATGTAGAAAATCAAAATTTCTTCTCAATTATGAAATCATATTTTACATTGTAGTTGTAATTTCCACCTAGTAGATATTAAATTGTAAAGTTGTAAATATTGTAACATTATAATTGTAAGTTATGTTAAAAATTGTAAGTTGCGTTCGATTGACAATTTTGCAAACATGTAAACTTGTTAATTTGTAAACATTGTAAATTTTGTAAACTTGTAATTTATTAAATTGGAAAATTGTACAATTTCGTAAGATTGTAAAACTTTAATGATTGTTAAATAACATTAAGTTTGTAAAACATAAATAAGGTTAAACTATAACTGCAAATAATTAAAACATTTAATAGACCATCATGTAAAAAAAAAATCATATATATATATATATATATATATATATATATATATATATATATCCATAATCATAAAGTACAAAATAATAAAGTCCAAAATAATAATGTCCACAAATAACATCCTACAAATCACTCCTATGCCATTGATCGAGAGATTGACTATCATGGACATTACCACCAGCTGCACTATTCCCCTGGTCTTGCTCATGCACATCAAAAATAAAATTGCCTAGGTCTGAGAATTGTGAAAGTTAAAACCATGAACTCTACAAGTGAGTTACATACCACATATTTAAATTACATGTAGAATGTGAGAAAGAATTAAATATATATATATATGAAACATAGATATATGAACTCACCTCGCTCGAGTTGAGTGTCCGGTTTGGGAGGCTAGGTATCTGCCGAGATGAGCCTTCATCGAGTCCCGACCGATGAGCGGAAGCCCACTCATCCATAAACTTCATGGCGGCTTCAACGCCCTCATCTACAGCTTCCTGTGTCTGTGTTTGTTTCCATGACATGAAAATAGTTATATTAATGAATTACAATTTGAAATTGAGAATTACAACTTGAACATGTAAATTATAATATGGACATAAATATGCAAACAATTTGAACATAAATAACTAGTACCTCCTCAATTGGCATGTCATGAGTAGGACTCGAGCAAGGCTGTGCAGAATCATGTGCAATGCCCTTGCCTCTATCCTATACAATATGAACAAGATAAATGAGGAAATTTGGAACAAACCAAAATATTACATGCTCAAAAATTGACTTGAATTTAGAAATTCAAATTTAAGATGACAGTTAACACATACCTCATCGACGTGGGAAAATGGAACTGCAGTGGGACCTCGAACAGATGCATCACTGCCAAACATGACCTCCATGAAATTGGGCTCCTGCATGGAGGTCTAACACAAAGCAAAGTATTAGTTAAAAAAATGATTCATTTGAGGATGCATTAAAATCATGACAATCAAATGACAACAATCAAATGATGACAATAAATATATACCTGTCCCATCGCTCGAGGCCTGGATCTATGATGCAATCCAAAATATGCATTGCGGACCATGATAGCATACTACAGCACTGTGTCATGATTAAAAATGTTGAGAACATCATTGGCCACCCACTGTAACTCATGCTCTACAGGTGGTGCGGGTTCTCTGCATCTCTCTGCATGCACAACCATCATGGTACCATGCATTGCCATGTGTGTTTCCTCTTCTAATGCACTACACTCCTCAATCACTAGTTGAGGTGACTCAACTACATCATTTGTCCTAAGCATGGTCCTGGCAGGGCGACCTAGCAAAGGCTCTATCTCTGGCTGAGCCGCACAGTCTCTCCTAGCCCCCAGATGTGCATGACTATGTCCCCCTCCAGCACCATAGAAGCTTGAGGGTGTGCTAGTGTAATTTGGGTGCATATCCAAGACAAACTTTGCATATATATGTCTTTCAAAGTATAGTGATACTTATTCATGGTGGGGAAACATGCCCCACGCTCCAATGAACATGTCATATACATAAGGCACTACAGCCTCTAGCTTAAAATCCTTGAGTCTAAGCAATTGACCAGGGGTGCGATCAAGAGGGATATCAAATAATGCTCCCTTCACATCATGGCCAACTATTGCATCTCTCACTGTGGCCCGGTTATTAGGACCCTTCACTACGGCCCTTCTTCTCTGACATGCAGAGATCCAAAGAGAAATCAATGGTCCAATGGACCTGTATACCTTTAGTAATTTGTCTACTGCCTCTAACATCATCCACATCAAACGTGATGTAGGAAAGTCCTCTAGAATGGAGAGGACATTTTCTTGCAAACACTCACACTCACTAGTAATGTCTTGCAGCATGATACGTGTGATCTCATCCTCCCATGGTGATTCCTCGAGAGGGTCGACCACCTATTGTCCAGCACCTGAAAATTAGATGAAAACATAAAATGTCAATCAAGATACATACATCAATTGTAGGTGAGTTTGAAATCAATATAAATTAAAGGTACTAATAACTGAAAGAAATATATATATATATAAATATGTGCATTTAATATACATGTCTCATGGGGAACCTCCCCAACGACACCAACAGTATCCTGATCCTCGCCGCTCAAATGCACAAAGTGACTACAAGAGTGGTTTTTGCTCATCTCCCCAGTAGGAGCATGTGTTGGCATAGAAATCCTAGGCGAACCTGTGAAAATAGAGACATACAAGTTGATGAGTAAATATACACATGTGAAATAATTTAATTTGATGTAACTAACAACAAAGAGTACATCATGCACAATTGTATACTTACGAGTCCTCTACCGACCTCCAGGGCATGGAATGGCCGCAGATCCACCAATGCTCTTCCTTCAGCAAACCGAAGAACGCCGCTGTAGAGATGCATATGCATGAAATAAGGAATAGTAAATGATAAATGATAAATATGTCAATAGTAAAGATAAGATAAATTATAATTATAAGATAAATGAGAAATATATCAATAGTAAAGATGTCGATTTGAGATGATTAATATATCATCACATGGTGCACATTAATAATGGGAAAATGATCATGAGTGTGAGCACAATCAATAAGGAAATGACACATGCAAAGGTTTTTTTCACAAATAGTTGAGGTTGATCATTCATGTCATGTGTGCGAATGCAAAAGTGTTCTTAGGACTCATGGTTTTCGCTTAGTTCGAAGCTCTAACGTTTCAACCCAATCCAGTTTCAGAAAGATATAGTTCCACTTCTCTATAAGTTCAGATCAAAACTTCTATATTTTATTAATGGTTTTTTTTTTTGAAAAATCTTAAAACTATTAATTTAATTTTCTAAAATTTAAAATTTAAATTTATATATTTCAATAATTCTTTCATAAACATTTAAAAATATATAATTTTAAACTAATTTTAAAATTATAATTATGTAAATGCTTTCATCTATTTTTTAAAAATTAAATTACAATTCCAGTTTTCTATAATTTAATGTATAAATTTATATATTTTATAAGTTATATATTTTACTATTATTTTAAAATTTTCTAAATCTATAATTTACAATTTTCAAAATGTTATATATATATATATATATATATATATATATATATATATATGATTTTAGGGGGGGCTTAAGGGTTAAGGGCTCCGCGGTCAAAAAACAACTCGGGGAAATTAATGCGAGGAGAAGCGAAGGATAGAGAAATTAAAGTTTTATGATCGTAAAGGTATAAGTTTTAAAGTTTTTAAGTTTTTTAGGGTTTAAAGTCCAAATCTCATGATGGTGATCGATGAGGTCGATTATGACTCAGCAACGTCGGAAGGACAAAGACTCATTTTTTCGCAAGTGGCAAATGCTAACAACACCGTACGAATTGATCACATGCCAGAGAAACTCACGCACGATGTTTTCAACAACAAAATAGAGGGCACATTAATAACTTCATCAAAAAATGATCAGAACAAAAAAGAGTTGAAGCCAAAGAAAACAAACACGGAGTGACATTGATAGCAGGGAAAGACATATCATTAACATATGTACCTGAATACCTATTGCTAGCTTTGATAGGAATATTCTATGGTAAAACAGTTAGCGAAGCCTCTCTCCATAGGTGGATGTAAGAAAAATGGACTCCTCATCTTTGGCAGCTACCAATGTTTCACATTCTGTCAAGACGATGGATTTTGTTTTGGGTTAAAATAGAGGCGGAGAAGCGTCTGTTACTTGAGAACAATTGGTAGTGGGGGCCTTCAGGGTTAATCCCAAAGAACTAGAGCATGGACTTTGATGTTAACAAGGAGCTGTAGAACACACATAAAATATGGGCCATTATACCAGGTTTACCCATGATGTTTTGGAAAAAACAAATATTGGAAGCAATAGGAGATAAAATTGGAAAATTTGTAGCCATGGAAGAAGGATGGGAACAGAAGGTGGACAGGAGGTGTGCCAAAAATATCATTGAAGTAGACCTATGTGATGGGTTGTATGAAGAAATTCACATGGAGATTCACAGGAGCATATCGCGCTAGAGGTTGGACTACTAGAAAATTCCTTTCCGATGCTTCTCATGCAGAAAGGTCGGTCACTTAGAGAAGGATTTCCCCTTACCAGAGTGAAGGAAACAACAGTTCAAAATCCATAGGGAGAAAAATAATGTTTAGAACAAAGAAAGAAGTGAAATCCTATCAAAGGGTGGGGAGAAGAAATCAAACCTGGTAGACGACGACTTCTTTGCACTCCCGGGTAAGATGGAAATCAGTCTTGAAAACCATGCATCTGTCCATACTGAGAACTTAGAAATCCATGAACAGCCTTCTCCAAGGACATTTGTCCCGCGGGCTAGTAGAGATGTGGAAACTCCTATGAAGAGAACCACATTGAGCCCGATGCAGAAAAAAACAATTGTCGTGAATGTTCGGAAACAAGGAGATGACACCAGTTAAAGATTGTGAAGACATCTGTAGTAATGAGGGTAGAGGGGGAAAAAAGGTGGCATCCCCTAAAGAGCCCCCTTCGTGGATTAAACATAAGATTTACAACACATCGTCAAAGGTGGCAGCTGATAAATACCAAGTGTCGACCAGAGGGTTATCAGCAGACAAGGTGCCCAAGGTCACTTTGGGCAGAAGATATCATATTGCAATTGCGAAATCACAAGATGAGGTGGTCATGAAAAATGGAAAACAGGCAACAATTGGTAGGGCCCTTAGAGGAAGGAAATCCCAAGACAGGGTGTCCTGATGCTATTCTTATCCTTCAATGCAAGGGGGTTAGGGAGCTCCCCTAAACTAAAAGCTCTCAGAAGAATGATCGACATTCAAAAACCAGCGATCATTTTCATCCAAGAAACAATGATGGAGGGAGAAAAATCAAAGGAAGTTTTGGAGACATCGTTGAAAGGTAGGAGTTTTGGCCACATCAGCTCGAAAAGACATTCTGGGCATCTGTTAACTGGCTAGAATCAGGAGTATGAGGAAATGCTTGTGGAAAAGCATAGCACAGTGCTAAAAATAGTTCTTAAGGAGAAATCTATAGGAACTGCCTTTGCACTGTACAATGTATACGAACCCTATCCAGAACGAAAAGGTTCTTGGGAATTCTTTTTCTTCTTAGGAATACGAGAGCCAAGGGACGTGATACTCAGAGGGGACCTGAACCTAACCCTTTCTGAAAAAGAGAATTGGAGAACTTTAGCTCGCCCTGATGGTGCCCATGCCCATGTTAGATTTTTCATATACTTTCTTAATTTGCTACTTCAATACTTAAATGGAATATTACTTAATGTGTGTTTCCTTAAATGTATTTTCTAAATGTTTTCTTAAATGGCATATCATATTCTTTAATTTCATTATGTTTGTGTGGAGTGTACATTAACTCATTAGGAAATTGTAATTTTTGTTGATTCGAAAGATGGCTATGGTGTGGAAATATCTTGTTATAAAACTCATTGTCGTGTACCTGCTATGGTATGGAGTGGGCATGGAGTGGTTCTAATTTCTATAATTAATGAATTTTATACAGTAATGACAAAAATATATAAAATAGTGTACCTTGAGAGAGAGAAAATATTATTGATCTTGTTGGTCCTATAAAGGATTTGTATGTCCACCTTATATAGTTCACCTTGACCTTTTGGGTTTGTTATTTGTTTTGTTGTGGACCCCTTGGTTGACTCATGATCCTTTATTTTAATTTGTCCATAGGTGATGTTTATTAATGTTTTGATACCTTACCTTAAGGAGCGTGACTGAGCTCTCTTACTCTATGTGATGTTTACACAATCTTTGCACGATCTTTGTTGATGCTCCATGTGATATCTTGCTACACCAGCTCTGTGACTGGGATTTCATTGTTACACCTTCCACGTGGTCACTTTGCACCAGCGTGACCATGATTTTGTCGGATTGTGGGTCCCCCCCCAACATGACTGTGGCCTGTTTCTTGGGTGTACTGTGGGTCCTTCCCTAACGTGACCGTGATCTATTTTCTTGGTGGACTATGGGTCCTTCACTAGCATCACCGTGATTTGTTTCTTTGCACTTTCTTGGTGGACTGTGGGTCGTTCAACAGGGCCAAAAACCTGTTCCTTAGTGATACCTTGAGAGGTCCTTCTCCAACATGACTGTGATATGTTTTATTGGGTGGAATGTGGGTCCTTCACCAATGTGACCATGATCTATTTCTTGGTGTACTGTGGGTGCTTCACAAGCATGATTGTGATCTATATTCTTGAGTGGACTGTGGGTCCTTCCCCAACGTGACCATGATCTATTTTCTTGGTGGACTGTGTGTCCTTCTACAGCATGACCATGATCTGTTTTCTCGGGTGGAATGTGGGTCCTTCCCTAGTGTGACCATGAGGTGACCGCGAGCCTGTTTTTTTTTGTGGACTATGGGGTCTTCCCCAGTGTGACAGTGAGTTTCACTTTATGGGTGGACTATGTTTTTTCAAGCATGACTGTGCAAAGTATGCTTGTGTGTCTCTGCAGTATGTGACTGCATCCTTACCCAGCATGGCTATGTTAACAGCATGACTGTATTGGATATGAATGTGCTTGTTCACTAAGAAGTATGGGTTGGTATGTTGTTAGTATGCTTATGCTTTAAACCTCTCTGGAACTCTCTCAAGGTACATAAATTGTTTGTCTAGATTGACTTGTCCTTTCAGTGACAAGACCAAATCTAAAAAAACTAAGTATATGGTTGATTCAAATATTGGTTATGATTATTTATTGTTGATATTTATTGTACATTACCTTATCCTGTTGTTACTGTACATGGCGTTTGATGATTCTCGAGGACCAACTTTAACATAGTGAATAATGGAGGATTAAGTTGAAATAGAAAATTATTTTTGTTTATTAGAGTTCAAATTTTATTATGGCAATATTGTTTTGAATTTGATTTTATATGTTCATACATTAATCTCACCAGGTATTCTATGTTTTCCAAATTTTTATATTTCTTAACCCTTTAACAACAAAATCTAGAGTATTACCTTCCTCTTGTTTTATTTGTGATACAAATGTAATGTATAATTTCATAAAATAATGTACAAGAGTGAGACAAGACACATACGAGATAAGTTTAAAGCATAGATTTCATCTTGTTCAACTTAAAAACTAAAGAATGTGGAATTTCGGTAACATTAATGTTGAACGAGATGAAAATTATGCGTTCAGACTTGTGTGGACTATACATTATTTTATATTGTTGTTACTGTACATGGCATTTGATGATTCTCAAGGACCAACTTTAACACAGTGACTAATGGAGCGTTAAGTTGAAAGAGATGAAAATTATGTTTGTTTATTTTAGTTCAAATTTTATTATAGCAGTACTGTTATGAATATGATTTTATACGTTCAAGCATTAAAGTTTACTACTTAAATTAAAAACTCGTCTAACCCTTAAACTTTAACATCAAGTACTTTGGAGACATGTACATGGCATATCCCATGCTTGGTTTTTACATTTTCTGTTATTTGGCTTTCCTGTTTATCCTTGTTTGGTTTTATTGAAAAGTATTGGTTTTCTTGAAAAGTATAGGAAGCCTACTTTATAATTCTATTTTCCTTTAATGACACATCTAATTCTCATGTCCCTAATCTAATAATTAGTGCTATTTTTCCTTTTATATCAGATATTACTTGTTTACCATATGGAACTTATGTTTGTTTTGAGTTGTAGTTACCAGAACAAAAATAGGATATGGATGAGAATATGTATTCCAGTTCTTAGATTTGGTTTTGGATATCGCCTGGAGGTGTATTTATTAGTAAGGAAGAAAGCTGGTGGTTGCATATGCATGTTATTCAATATATTGTCTCAGCATGTAGGAAGACTTTCACGAACTCTATTCACTATGCATGGACATATGTTCCACAATATCCGAGGTATGTGATCTCCGTACTCTGTTGAATAAAGAAGTGAATTTATGTTTAGGCTTGGATTGTTGAGAATCCATTTTTTAAGAATTTCATTGTAATACTATTTCATGTGCATGGTCACACAACTAATATAAGAATTACACTTGTCTAAGCTTGTTTGATTTTTCTAAATAGAACTCTATAGATATTGACACACCATTCAATTTCATTATTGCAGTACCGTTTATCGTTACCTTAAATTTTAATGAACCTATCACCTTTTCTGATGAAGGTTCAGTGCCATATTTTATAGGGGAAATCATAATTTATAGGGGAAACTTGCTCATGCTTGTGAATATACAACTGCTTAGCTAATTGCCCTTGGTTAAACTTCTCTGAGCCAGACTTCCCATGATCTTTCTTAAGGCCTCTGCTATTTTTATTTGTTGGGGTCACACAAGATTTATTCAACCTGATGTCCTTTGACTTGTATTCCTATTGCTCAGCCTCACCCTTTTGTGCAACATAAGCCTTGATAGGAGGTGTGCTGATTGAATTGACTTTCCTTGAAGCTAAATTTGAAACATCTTACTTCTTTGGAGAAGATAACACTGGTATAGTCATGCTCTGTATATTTTGTTCTTCCATTTTTGGATCAGCCAATGATTCACTAGACATTTTAGCATGTGCACTCCTATCATCATTATCTCCAATATTCCATTTATCCATATGGTTAGAGGACATTGAATCTTCAAACCATGGATCCATATGCTTCTCCTCTACCCATTTAGTAGGTTCTAAAGAAAACCTTATAAAGGATTAATATGAATATGAAGACACCAAAGGTTTCTTACTACCTCCTATTTTGGTTGCTTCTTTTTGGATCAGTGTGTCTACTTTGACACATTCCTCAATTCCCTTAACTGACTTCTTGTCATTATCAAAGCATTTAGTATAATATTTTTCATCTATGGAAATATTGTATGCATCATCCTGTCCAATCACACCAGTTTCCACTGGCTCCACTAAAGTAGTTACAGCCTATGCAAAACATGCAGACATAGCTTCCTAAACATATCAACCTTCAATTTTGTTTTTACAGTTTGGAACCTAAATTCTCTCTTCAGTGTTTCCATGTTTAAAAGATTCAAAATTTCTAACAATGTTATCTATCACTGAATTTCTATGATCTAGGAACTCACTTTCAGGCACTAATCGAGAACCTCTAATTTATTTTTCCATGCAGATCCTTTTTTGACCAAACTGCTTTTCACTCATGGTCTGCTCTGAAATAATGCATGTATCTAGTGATTGTATCCTAATTTCTTCAAGATAAAAAGAAAAATTCAAAATAGTGTCTCATAATTATGAATATTGCTTTCACTCTCTAATGACCTTTTAAAGTCTCTCTTTGTTGTTAATCACCTCTCACAAAGGGGATTCTAAACCTACCATTTTCCTGGTATGTTAAAAACATATTTGAGAGAACACTAATAGGGCTTGTTCTGAACATATCATTGTCCTTCTCTGTTAAAAACATATTTGATAGAACACTAATAGGGTCGATAACGCTGACTGCCCCCACTACCATAATTCCTTCCACCACCTTGCCTACTACTGCCTGAACCAGTTCTACTTGATCTATATGATGAAGACCCTCCTCCATAAGAAGAATACCCTTCTGCTCTGTATGGGGCAGATCCTCCTACCCCATTCCCTGGTTGTTTCCTGATCAACAAAGAGAAATAAATTTCAAGAAATAGTGTTTGTCTGTAAGAAAAAGGAAAACATGAAATAAGTAAGTACTTAACATACATATCCAACACGCCCATCTGGAAGTATTATGGGTACCATTGTCATTCCTTAAGGTTTCGAGCCTCTTCCATATATGGTAGGCCGAAATACCATATGAGAAAGATTAGAAAAAAGGATATTTGAAATTACATCTACCATAGATAACAGGCTGGAAAACCTTATGAGAAAGTTCACATGGAAGGTTATAAAGATAATTATAAAAGATTGTAAAATACAACTGAAATAAAGACCAAAAGAATTATAAATCTCTTGCAGGTGTAATCATGCATAATCAGAACACAAATACTATGTTTTACCTGAGTATAGCCCATGGAGCCAAAACCATACATGTTTGGATTGTAACCATACCTAGATTGAGGCTGAAAAATTGAAAATAGAGGCCTTTAAAAAGAGGTAGGGTTTTCCATAGCTTGGGGCATATTATCACTCAAAGGTCTTGCTAAAGATACCAACAGCTCCCGATCTAGAAATAAAAAAATCTTACATATCTTACCATATTTTACTAATCAAAAGTATGATGAACGAGGCAGAATTTCAAGAACAATTGTCCTCGTTGCTTTTTTTTCCTTTTTACCTTCAAGGACATATTTCTTTATTTTTTCAATAGCTTTTATGGCATTCAAATGGTCAGCATAATGAAAAAATCCAAAATCACTCTTTGGTTTCCCAAGACTTTGTTCCAATAAGATGACTTTAGCATAGCAGTATGCATAGTTTTTACTTTTTGGGGTATCTTTTTGGTACTATATGGAGTGCTTCATTATGTCATTCAAGACTAAGAGTTGATGCCTCGAGTTGACTGTTTATTAATCATATTTTGCAAAATATATATGTTTACCTAGAGATGCATTTTGGATGCTCTTAAACTTGTCAAACTCATTGTTCTGGTAGTAGTAATAGATCTTTTTTGTCTCCTTTGTGATTCTTTACTTATGGAATTCTCAATGTACCATATATTCTAGTTTATACTCTGATTTTGCTGAAATTTCTTTTCTTTGTAGTCTTTTGACTATTTAAATTAGGATGTTAAAAATATTTCTTTCTTTCAATAGATTATGATTTTAGCATAATTTCCTACAAGTCTTTACAGGTTTCCTAGAACTCTAATGTATATTGGGAAAATCCTACGAAATATTTTTTAAACATTCTAAAACTCTATTGGCAATCTAACATTCTTTAAGTCATTTCTAGATGTTTGGTTTGAAAAGCAGCCATATCCATATTCATGCTTGAATATCAGCAATACTATGGTTAAGACAGGGCGTCACCACAATAATGACCCCAATGAGCTTGAAGCCCTCTTCATGTGGAGTTGGTTTTGTTTGACAGGCCCCTACTTAAAGTGGACTTTACCATGATAATGTCATGTTAGAGTTCATAGCTACCCAGGGATGAATAGTTACAATATATACTGATTATCTTCGAAAGTATTCTTAGAAGAGAAAATTTAGGGCTAATCTTTACTTTTTACCTAATTTTTCTAATGTTCTTCCTATGAAAAATTAACTAAATCCATAGGGCTATTTTCCCAGATTTGTCAAATAAATAAATAGTTCACAACTTAAAAATATTTGTATAGCTCCTTAAAATTTTCCTGAATCCTGGCCAGATTATTGTTACATTTTTGTTACTGTTAAATCGAGGCTTCAGAGAGATCCATTTCTTTCACCTGATTTTGACAGAAAGTTATGTATTTTCAAATATCTCATTGATAAAAAAAACTACTTACAAACATCGGCATATGCACTCCTCTCATCCTTATCTCCAATTTGCCATTTATACATATGCTTAGAGGAGATTGAATCTTCAAACCATGGATCCATCTACTTCTCCTCTACCCATTTATCAGGTTTTGAAGAAAACCTTATAAAGGATTGATAAGAATATGAATACACCATTGGTTTCTTACTACCTCCTGTTTCTATTGCTTCTTTCTAGATCAATGTGTCTACTTTGACACATTCCCCATTTCCCTTAACTGACTTCTTGTCATTATCAAAGCATTTAGTATAATATTTTTCATATGCAAAAATCTTGTATGCATCATCCTATCCAGTCACACCAATTGCCACTGGCTCCACTAAAGCAATTGCAGCCTCTAGAACACATGTAGACATAGCTTCCTGAGCCCAGTGACGTCGTTTAGAGGGAGGCAAGGAAACTTCATCACTCGGTAGGCTACTTCAAAAACGATATTTATCAGCCTTTGGTGGCAAACACATTCAAAATTAGTCAGTGTGTGGGGTTTTGTTGTTAATCAAGTCCTTATATATGATTGAACAAATTTCCAAAGCCTTGGATACTATTATCTGTGTGCATCATTGAGCAAGTTCCAATCTACATAATAATGGTTGAAAAATATAAAGAAAATTTAGTAACTTAGATAGAGTCAAGGGGAATGAGTAGACTCAAGGAAGGATCCACACCCTTTGAATTAAACAACATATAAAATCTTGGAGTATATCTCCAAAACTGCTTTCTTTGTGTATTTGATAGGGTTTATGTTGTTTGAGCATCCTTTGTTCTCTTAGAATTGATAGCTTATACATCCTACAAGGACCATGAGTGGCCATTTTCATGTCATAAGTCTATTGGGTGACTTTTAAAAACATCCCTTGCTCTTGAGGATGGGTCATTTTATGTTTTCAAAGAAATTTTCATCAATAGAAGAATTCTATGTTGGTTGTGAGCATGATTACACTAGAGTTCTTGCTAAATTTTGTACCAAAGGTCTCCCACAAGGCATTGAAATACACACTAATGAAATTATTGTGGATATTTCTATTGATAAGTATTCCAATTTTTGTGACAAGGTTAGAAAGCACACACTTCTCTAGATTTTTCTCAAGGCCATCATAATGCTTGGGTTATGGAATTCTAGAGGCCACACAACATAATTTTCCAAGTACTCTAATCCCAACAAAAGGATTTTATTTTTTGTTTTCATTTCAATAAGAGTCATTTTCATTCTATGTGAGAAAATATATCAGAGTTTCTTGTCATGAACAATTGAGCTAAAAAAATCTGTATAATGTATTTTCTAGTGCATAAATAGTGGATATTATCAGTTATTTAGGCTTTAGGTTGGCAGGACAGTGAGTTATGTTAATCTCCACACAGTTTGGATGGAAGTTAAGCTACTGGAAAAAATCTAACCCAAGCAGAGTGGAGATTTCAACAGTGCATATACTGAATGAAAACCAAGTATGATTCCCCTTTGGTCTATAAAGTAAGAGATATCGATGTTGAGTTTCCTTTCATTTCACTTCTTCTTGTAGATGGTCATTTTATGATTTTGCTTGGTCTATCTTAGCATGAGGAGTTTTTGCAGCTCAAGCATTCCAGAATATAAATGTTTTTGTCTTGAAATTTACATTTTTTTACTGCTCAATATTCAGTTAGATATTTTCATGACATTTTGGAGTTTTTGTTGTGTGCTTAAGTCTGAGTAATTGTTCAAGGATTTCTGTATCAAGTATCAACTATTCTTATTTCAGCCATCCTAGTAACTCTCAATGAGGTTGTTACCCATTAGTTTTTGGATCACTCGCTACTCCAGCTTCTACTTTGCTAATTTTAAACACTGAATTACATGGAGTGGAGCCTTACAATTACAGATCTAAATATATTTCTTTTTATTTCTATGCAGTCACCCCATTCATGTTGCATTCACATTATTCATCATATTAAGCACACCAATTCATAATGTAAACATATAAAAGATTTAACATAACATAAGAAGCTTCAATCTCATATTTAAGCAATTGCTTGAAATGGTCGTGAATGTCTGCCTAACAATGTTTTATCCTAAATGTATGCTATATCTTCTCATGGATAGTCAAATCTGAAATAAGAGATGCATGCACACTTGAGTTCTATACATTCCAAGGATTTCTTACAATTATTTTCCATCTGCAGTCAAACATTAGCTTTCAAATCCCAACTTGACAAGTAAAACAAATAAAAAGATGCCAAAATGCAAGCCCCAGATATGTTTCCATGTGAATGGATTCACGTGTCCCTTTCTTGAACATACTGGAGATTGGTGAAGTAAAAAACTAAAATAGTTTAAATTGGTGCAACCTATTTTGCGGGTATTTTAAATTTATAAGATTAGAAATAATTCTTGGTAATAAATGTTTCTATATATATATATATCCCATACTGTCAATATATTGTTCAATTTTCATGTCTGTTTTGTCATCCAAGTTTTTGCTTTGAAGCATGGTGATCCTATAGACATCAATAATACTAGTATAAATCCAGTTGTTCTCTTATGTTTTAAGTAACATATTCGGTCAAGTCCAAAGCCGTAGACCTGAGTAAGTAGAAGTTGCAGTGGCCTAGAGGTAGCAACAATGCATTGGTTTGTAAGTCACAAAGTAATACTATTTTAGGCATTGAAGCAAAGATATTTGATAAATATTGTTGTATAGGTTACCTAAGATTGCAAAAGAAGCTACAACAAAGTTGGTTTCTTCCTTATAGAGCTACTATAATGGCATCTCCTCACTACATGTCAGAATTCATGGATGATATCATGTCTTGTCTTTTTGGTCCTTCTCATAGTACCAGATATAGTTGTGAGTTGTATCCCATAAATATGCTTAGTAATGTGCATCCTGTTGAAGAGCAGTTAAGAAAAAAATTAGTTCAATTACATGAGTCTGCCAATACCATACCCCCTTTGGAAAGTACAGAAATCTCTTCTGCCTCTAGAGAGATTCAATCTCTCTAACAATAGCTTGCCTCTTTTTAAAGAACAACCAAACAGAACAAGTCTCTGACCTTTTTCATTAAAGACTTTATTCCTTGAAAAACTTGCAGTATTCCCTTATTCTGCAATGCTTGATTTTGGTAGGAATACTAATTCTAAATCCAATTCTGTATATAATTATTCATTTTTTCCTAGTAATTATCATATATTTTCCCATAGTTATGTTAAAACACCAAGAAGTATAGATTCTTCGTAGTCTTTTCCCTTCTACTTCTTTTTCTGACACAGGAGCATAACTCAAATATTGAGAGAGAAAAATGAGGAAAAGCGTGCCAAGATCCTCAGGAAAAGAGAACGACAACACCATATGATTTCCTTACCAAAAGAAAGGTTGAGATTGCAAGAAGAAATGTTGGAAGAGGAAGTGATGATGGAAGAACTGTATATTCCAAATAATTTTTTTTCTTCTAATTCTGATGAAGAATCTCCAGAGCCCTCAAGATCATGAAAGTAGCTTGAGAAAATAGAGAATTTTTCTATCTCTCCTTGTGAAAGACAAATAAGAGCAAAAATCGAAGACTTTGAACAACATAGTAACAAAGCTACTCCCAATCCTCCAGAAAGGGAAGAAGAAGATTTGGAAGACATCAGAATGCTACTACCACAAATAGCTTCTGTTCAATATGCGATACAGTTATATGTCTCTTGTTAATTTTACTTTGAAGGCATGAAATTGATGAAATCTTACAAAATAGATGCATTGATTGACATCGATGCATCAATATCTTTAGCAAAGAAAAGGTGTTTTCCAAAGGATGTGGGGATTCCAAGCACTAGTGTTTTCTTGCAAAGAGAAGTCCTTACAAACTGTCCCCCTTCCCATTAAGTTTTATGGTATAGAATCTCGTTAATCGTGTTTGTTGAGAATGCATTGGATATACTAATAGGAAATCATTTCTCATGTCTATATCTTTCACTGACCATTTATGATAAATGGAAATGTTGTATTTGTCCCTACTAAAGCTGTCTATGAATAAAAGGTGAACATAATCAACAATTGTGACAAAAGGCTAGAAAGACCAGAAAAGTGAGCAAAAAGAATTGCCCATATGATGGAAGAAAGAATCCATTATGAGAAATACTTGGAAGAAATAAAGTGGAGGATTGTCTAAGATTGTTTCTCAGACCAACCAAATGCTTTCTAGAAAATAGAAAGGTATGCAGTCTCTCTTCCCAAAGTTCCTTATACAAATGCTACCAAAGAAAACTATAGAGGAATGACAAAAGAAGAATTAATATAATTCTAGAAAGAAGTATCATATTTTCTTAAAAGAGGCCTAATAGTTCCTTCAAAGTACAATTGGGTGTGTACATGCTTTTATGTGAATAGGAATTCCGAGCGAAAGAGAGGAAATAAAAGATTTGTTGTAGACTATTCTCCTCTTAATGAATATCTAAAGGACATCATGCATCATATCCCCATTAAATACGGTCTTCTAAGAAGGACTTAAAGGATGCCATACTTTCTCTAAGTTTGATCTCAATTTAGGATTCTGCCAAATTGCAATGCATCCTAAAGATAAGCAAAAAACAACTTTTGTTGTGCCAATATGACACTATGAATGGATAGTTATGCCCTTTTTTCTGAAGAATGCTCCGAGTGAGTTTCAAAAAGGATGGATGATATCTTTAGACCCCGTGTCAAAAAATTTGTCGTATATATAGATGATATTTTAGTTTTTAGTAATCATTGGAAAGACCACGTAGATCATTTGGAACAATTTTATGATCTTGTATATAACCATGGTCTAGTTTTGTCTTAGGTATATCTATTTAGTTTGAAAGATTGTCTCAAAATCACACATTCTGGAACACATTGACATGTTTCCAGATGAAATAAGAGATAAAACCCAACTTCACCGATTTCCTAGTTGCATTAATTATATTGCGCCATTCTATTTGCAACTTGTTGCATACATGAAATTATTAAATCAGAGATTGAAGAAAAACCCTCCTGCTTGGTTAGAATTACACACTAAATATGTGAAGAGAAATAAAGAAAAATTCCAACATCTTCCTCCATTAAAATTGCATAGTGAAGGAAGAAAGAATATCTATACAGATGCAAGTGATGAACATTGGGTAGCAGTTTTGACAGAATCATTTCCTCAAGGATATGAAGAAATTTGTTAGTTGCATCATGACAATTTAGTGGAGCTCAGTTAAATTATCACTCCATTCATAAAGAGTGATAAATATACTAGGTATCATGTCAATATACTAGGTCGAATGCATGTGGGGTATTATGTCAATATACTAGGTAGAAATATAAAGGGGTATAAAAAATGCAAATGAAAAAATGCATACATGCAATACATAGTGAAAATGGGGTTTTTTTTTTAAATTATGAAGCCATATTGGGAGGGGGTTAAAAAAAACGATTTTGGGAGGTATTTTCCAATATTTTTTGAAAATAGGGGTATTGTTTCATACGCCATGAATGAACGTGCTATGGCATGGTTTCACTAAGTGAACTCCCATGGGAGAGACACCCAAGTTATTAATTAAGACCTTCCATTTCCCACATTTGTGTTGCGTTTCTATCACCGTAGGCACTAAAACAAAGAAAAACAAGAACAATGCATGCATTCTAAGATAAATGAATACACGCTTTCGTGCACTGGATTTCAAAAAATCCATGTGTTTAGTCACAAAATCCTAGTGTTCTTTCATGGCAAAATATTACTTGTTGTCATTGTTGAAATTCAAACAGATTTTATCTCCCAAAAATAAAGACCACAATGTAGGAGAAAAATTTAGATTAAACACTTCTCACTTAGATTATTTGTGAGTAAGAACTCTTTGCTTCAAACAATTGAAGTCAATACTCACGATACACACCAAATTTATAACTTCATATCTAAAAATATAGCCATTTAAAAATATAACATTTTAATGTAAATAACGAACTACTCTTTCTTCTTTCTTCTTGAATGATTTCATATACACAATGCTCAAAAGGATAGGACACTAAAAGAGAGGTGGGTATGCCCCTATCCTTCAGGAGAATTCCGTAGTAAAACTTATATAGTATTGTTGTACTGAGACGTTAACCCTAGAAGTCATGAATCCTCACGGGGTATATGCTTAGCTAGTCTTATGCTTTACTATCTATGTGGTCTATAATAAAGGTAATCACTAGCACTAAGTTACACCTAGTAGGAGACGAGCATTACCAAAATAATGTCATTGATTTCACAATGTGTTTCATGTCCCATTTCATTTCCATTTATTAGGGATATGTATGATTTTTCAATTTTAATGATGAAGGTGAAAAATAATATATTTTGGATATGTATGATTTTTCTAATCTCGCGATAAAGGTGAAAACTAATATATGTTGGTTGTCATGTGAAAAAGATAGATTAAAGTAGTTAGGGTGAAAATTGTGTTTGATTAGTTTTTACATTCATATTTTTTAGTTTTGCATAAACCTAAATCCATAATTTCACATTGTTAAATTAAAAATATTTGAAAAGATTAAATTAAAGTGTACATTATTTTTAATGGTCTTAAATAATGAATTGATATCATCTTTAATATTATCATTATAGTGAGAAATATTTCTTATTCCAAGGCTTTGAACTACCTTTCCAAAAGCTTCATAATCCTTTGAAAATTTAACTCTCCAAAGTCACACACTACACATTTTTTATGAAGGTTATTCTTTTGCATAATGCCATAATACAAGGAATACCAATACAACCTACTTATGCTACTCTGTTTTATACTATGATAATATTCTTTGAGTAGTATTAAAGGATTTAAGACTATTAAAGAATCTTAGGATATTTGGTAGTTTTTGTTTGGTTTTACTTGATTGATTGTTAGATAAAGTTATATGTAATACTTACTCTCCACTTTTAGATTCAAAAATATAAAAATATAATTATTGAATCTAAATTTTATATGACTAGAAAGAAAATATGAAGTGCTGAAATGTAATATTTATTACATATTTAACTATGTTTAAAAGTTACCAAAACCAAACACTTGATATTTATCTAAAAATATAAAAATATAATTATTGAATCTAAACTTTATATGACTAGAAAGAAAATATGATGTGTTGAAATGTAATATTTATTACATATTTAACTATGTTTAAAAGTTACCAAAACTAAACACTTGATATTGTGTATTAGTGAAATCATATCAAATTTTAAATATTTTGGACCAAGAGCTGTAAATAGATTTCAATTTTTAGATTTGAAATGAAACTATGACCTCCATCCCATCATCCCATACGAGAGATATAAAATAAAATCCTTCTTTTGGTTGATATAGAACAAAATCATCCCGCTCTACAATTTGCATTGGAATTGTCCTCTATACCAAATTTCTTTGTTAAATTTGTATTATTATTTTTGTTTGCTATATAAAAATGTGAACCCAAAGATGTCAAGTGGGGGCATGTGATACATGACACTCAAATAGTATCATATCAGTGGGAATATGGCATAGAAATTTTTGTTCAAAGTGTCATGATTTAAACCATTTACATAGTTTCACAGCACATCATTTAGTGCAAAAATTAGATTTGTGATTGTTGAAATTGTAGAACTGAACAAATTTTGATTTCCATGTACAATTTTGATTGGACTTAGGAAAACAATAGGCCTGAATAAATAGTTGATTTGATGGTTCGTTATCCCATACCATCAAGCGGGTCCAACATTTTATAAAATAAATTATTGACACGTATTTCATAGCATATCAAGAAAAGCATCTTATTGAAATTCATTAAAAACATTTGTGCATAAGTTGTATGCCCGATTGTATGCTTATTCATGCATACAGAGAAGTGTTTATTTTAACAAGTATGTGAACAAAAATATTAATGTTTGTAATAGTTAAAATTGATGGATACTCATAAATATAACATTTATCGCTATTATAATTAATGTGTTAAATTAAATTAAATATCGATGATTGATTTAAAATGTATCAATCAAGTTAGATGGTGTTTGGGTGTGCTGGATTGTTTTCAATAACCCATGGTATTTTTTGATGGTTTTGGAACATTTGATTGTATTTTTCCATGGTATTGGCTAAAGGGTTATGGAACATGGTTTTCACACGGTTTTCACTCTTCGATAGTATGATTCCATGGTATTGGATATATATCAAGAATAACAAGAGAATAAAGGCACATTATCAAGAATGGTTGATGAAATATTATTGTATTGGAGTTGCTTAGGATTATCTTTTCTTGGGTGATGCTCCCCTTGAATACCAAGAGCGTAATGGGCCCCTCATTTCTGCACTAGTTGTGTATTCATCTATCCATTAAGGAGGAAGGTACTCATCCTTTTTCACTAATAATATGGCATATATTTTATGTAAATTGTAGGTCCTTCCATTTTTAGTGACCATGCATGCGTTTCGATGTACTAGTTTCCTAGCAATCTTGCGAGAAATTTCAATAATAAAGTTGTGGGTTTGATGCTTGAAATTCCATTAGTTATGAAATTATTTTAACAACCTTTGCATGTTCATGCATACTTCCAGATCATATAATAACATATATGTAATTGTCTTCAGCAAATTCTACGTCTATTTTCTATATGTTTCCATGCCTATGCTCAATGTGTTGAACTATTGACTAACTTTTAGTTTTTGAAGCATATCTTAAGAATCTGAGATTTGATTCAAATTCTAGAAATTTCAGGTAGGTGGGACTCTACAAAGCCCATCCCCAACATTTATTTCAGAATTCATGTAGGTTATTTTTGGGGTGTGCTTGAAAAAATCGTTTCCTAGTTGGTCTAGCAAATCTGACTAGTTTTGGTTGTTGCTGTTATAGACTGACTTATGCTTATCCAATAAAAAAACTAACACCAAATCCAGAAACTATAAATAAGATTGGTTCGTACCCCACATTCATATATTGTATTTGACCCCCTTGAACTATATTAAAATCAAATCGAAAACAAGGAAACTGTGCAGTCTCGAATTGGGAAATCCATTAGAGGAAATTTCAAATCAAAATGGGCCTCCTTAGAAAAATAATAAAATAATAGTTAAAATAATAAAATACTATTTTTTAATTTTAGAGGAAGAAAATAAAAAACTATTTATTTTGTTAGTATTTTCGACATATCTCTCTGTGTTTTTATGCAAATTTTGATCGAGAGAGCTCCCTGGATGTGAAATTAAATTCCGCATCAAACAAGTACCCACTCATCATACTTTTGATGGACCCCTATACCCCAAAAAGAAGAAATACCTGAAAAAACGTGATTATGAATGATGCAGAATTTAATTTCGCATCCAGGGAGCTCTCTCGATCAAAATTTGAGTAAAAACATAGGCATAATATGTGGAAAATATGAACAAAAAAAGTAGTTTTTTTATGATACCTATCCCCAAATTTGTATTAAAAAATTGTTTAATACCTATATGGTATTTAAAATTTAAAACAATTTCATTGGCTGACACATGATGACATGGAATTTGAATTAGTGTTAAAGGCCCTTTTTGAGTTGAAATTTCCTCTAATGTCACTTTTGGAGCCCCAATTGACCAAATTGACCTCTATAGTTTTTTGCGGACATTCTTACTGAAGAATATATTATAATGGTGTCCAGAGACCTGTTTTTGAACCCTTGCATGAGTTCCATATCCTCCTACCTGTATGGAATTCAATTTCTAATGCCTTTCTCTTCACTAGTACAAAATCAGAGATAAGTGACTAGAAAATTTAGTGACCACCATTTTTTCAAGGGGTAAACAACTCAAATTGACCTTGTCTAAACCCAACATTTCGTGTAGGAATGGAAACTCATAGAATGAGTTTCTCTAGTCCTTTAGGTTAAACTTGTATTTAAACTGCCATCACCGTCTAAAGATGATTATTATCTCTTCTCATAGAATCTGATTAGTAGAGCACCATCACCTCAGATCCAAATCCTCTGGGTTTTCGATATAATTGCATAAATAACATGAGGATTTGAATGTCCTAACAACTCAATTTTTGTCAATGAAGTCATCGGTTGCGACCAGGAACCCATCGGGCGACAACGCCCCGGAAGAACACCATGTGTCTCTCTAAATTTTAAGAAGGGGCAACTTGTTATTCTCGACATCGTATTCGATGGAATGAACCCAACAGGTTATTTGGAAAACTTGATCTTTGGGATTGATCCAGCATTTCCAAAATGAAAATGAGATGTTGGATGGGACAAAATCAGTGTGGTCAAAGATGATCATTTTTTTTTTGGTAGGAGCGCCATGTGCATGGCAGAGACACCCAAGTAATTAATCAAGACCTTCCATTTCCCACTTTTTCCTTGCATTTCTATCGCTTTGGGCACCAAAATCAAGAAAAACAAGAACAATGCACGCATCCTAAGATAAATGAGTACGCGCTTTCTTGCACTGGATTTCAGAAAATCCCTATTTTTTGTCACAAAATCCTAATGTTCTTTCATGGAAAAATATTGCTTGTTGTCACTATTGAAATTCAAACAAATTTTATCTCCCAAAAATAAATACCATAATGTAGGAGAACAATTTAGATCAAACGCTTCTCACTCAGATTATTTGTGAGTAAGAACTCTTTTCTTCAAACAATTGAAGTCGATACTCATGATACAAACCAAATTTATAGCTTCATATCTATAAATATAACCATTTAAACATATAACCATTTAATGTAAATAACGAACTACTCTTTCTTTCTTTTTCTTGAATGATTTTGTATACATGATGCGAAAAAAGATAGGATACTAAAAGAGAGGTGGGTATGATCCTATCCTTGAGGAGCATTCCATAGTAAAACTTACATAGTACTATTGTTTTGAGACGTTAACCCTAGAAATCATGAATGCTCAGGGGTGATATGTTTAGCTAGTCTTATGCTTTACTGTCTCTGTGGTCTATAGTAAAGGTAATGATGAGCACCAAGTTGCACCTTGTAGGAAACGAGCATTATCAAAATAGTGTCGTTCACTTCACCGCGTGTTCCATGTCCCATTTTGTTTCGATTTATTAAGGATATGTACATGTTTTTCCAATTTCATGATGAAGGTGAAAACTAATAAATTTTGGATCTGTATGATTTTTCTAATCTCGGGATAAAGGTGAAAACTAATATATGTTGTCATGTGAAAAAGAGAGATTATAGTAGTTAGGGTGAAATTTGTGTTTGATTAGTTTTTACATTCATCTTTTTTAGTTTTGTATAAGCTTAAATCCATAATTTCACATTGTTAAATTAAAAATATTAAAAATATTAAATTAAAGTGTATGTTATTTTTAATGGTCTTAAATAATGAATTGATATCATATTTAATGTTATTATTATAGTGAGATATATTTCTTCTTCCAAGGATTCGAACTACCTTTCTGAAAGATTCACAATCCTTTGGAAATTTAACTCTCGAAAGTCACACAGTACACATTTTTTATGAAGGTTAATCTTTTCCATAATGCCACAATACAAGAAATACCAATATGGCCTACCTATGATACTATGTTTTATACTATGATAATATTCTTTGAGTAGTATCAAATAATTTAAGACTATTAAAGAATCTTAGGATAATTGGTAGTTTTTATTTAGTTTTACTTAATTGATTGTCAGATAAAGTCATCTATAATACTTAGTCTCCAGTTTTATATTCAAACAAATAAAAATATAATTATTGAATCTAAACTCTATAGGACAAGAAAGAAAATATGATGTGTTCAAATGTAATATTTATTACATATTTAACTATGTTTAAAAGTTACCAAAACTAAACACTTGATATTATATATTAGTGAAATCATATCAAATTTTAAATATCACGGAGCAAGAGATGCAAATAGATTTCAATTTTTAGATTTGAAATGAAACTATGACCTCCATCCCATCATCCCATAAGAGAGATATAAAATAAAATCCTTCTTTTGGTTGATATAGAACAAAATCATCCCGCTCTACAATTTGCATTGGAATTGTCTGCTATAAGAAATTTCTTTGTTAAATTTGTATTATTATTTATGTTTGATATATAAAAATATGAACCCGAAGATGTCAATTGGGGGCATGCGATACATGGAACTTAGATAGTATCATCTCAGTGGGAATATAGCATAAAAATTATTGTTGAAAGTGTCATGATTTCAACCATTTAGGTAGTTTCAAAGCACAACATTTATTCTAGAAAAGAATTTTTTGATTCCTGAAATTGTTGAACTAAACAAATTTCAATTTCCATGTAGGATTTTGACTGGATTTAGGAAAACAATAGGACTGAATAACAAGCTAATTTGATGACCCATTATCCCATACCATCATGTGGGTCCAACATTTTGTAAAATAAATTATTGACACGTATTTCATAACATATCAAGAAAAGCATCCTATTGAAATTCATTAAAAACATTTGTGCTAATTTCTATGCCACATTGTATGCTTAGGGGGTTATGGAACATGGTTTTCACACGGGTTTCACTCTTGGATAGTATTATTCCATGGTATTGGAGATATATCAAGAATAATAGGAGAAGCAAGGCACATTATCAAGAATGATTATTGAATTATTATTTTATTAGGTTTTCTTAGGATTATCGTTGCTTGGGTGATGCTCACCTTGCATACCAAGAGGGTAATGGGCCCCTCATTGCCACACTAGTTGTGTATTCATCTAGCCATTAAGCAAGAAGGTACTCATCCTTTTTCACTGATAATATTCCATATATTTTATGTAAACTGTAGGTCCTTCCATTTTTAATGACCATGAATGTGTTTGGATGTACTAGTTTCCTAGCAATCTTGCCAGGAATTTTAGAAAATAAAGTTGTGGGTTTGATGCTTGAAATTCCATGAGTTATGAAATTTTTTTAACATCCTTTACATGTTCATACATACTTCCATATCATATAATAACATATCTGTAATTGTCTTCAACAAATTCTATGTCTATTTTCTATATGTTTCCATGTATATGCTCAATGTGTTGAAATATTGACTAAATTTTATATTTTGAAGCATATAATAGAATATGGGATTTGATTCAAATTATGGAAATTTAAAGTAGGCGGGACACTAAAAATACCATCCCCAACATTTTTTTCAGAGTTCATAAGTGTAGGTTATGTTTGGGGCGTGCTTGAAAAATCGCTACCTAGTTGGTCTAGCGAATCTCACTAGTTTTGGTTGTTGTTGTCATAGACTGACTTATGCTTATCCAATAAAAAAACTAATACAAAATACATAATCTATAAATAATATTGGTTAGTAACCCACATTCATATCTTGTATTTGACCCCCTTTAACTATATTAAAATCAAGTCGAAAACAAGGAAAATGTGTAGTCCCGATTTGCGAAATCTCAATTCCGGAGCCACAATTGGCCAAATATACCTTTATAGTTTTTTGCAGATATTATTACTGAATAATTTATTATAATAGTGGCCAAATACCTGATCTAGAACCATTCCTTGAGTTCCATAGACTCATACCTGTATGGAATTCAATTTCTAGTGCCTTTCTCTTCACTAGTACAAAATTAGAGATAAGTGACTAGGTGTCTAGAAAATTTAGTGACCACCATTTTTTCAAGGGATAAATGACTAAAATTGACCAATTTTAAGTGATCCAACTAAAAATTACTAATATAAATGACTAATTTAGTCATAGGATAAAATATGTGACTAGATAACAAGTCGCCAAAATAAAAATGACTAACATAAATGACTAATTTAGTCACATGAATATCGATATGACAAGATAACAATGACAAAGAACATGAATTAGTCACTTATGTTTGTCATTTTTAATTATGTCACCCCAACAATGGAAAATTACCATTTTGAAAAAGAATTTGTACTATTTACTTAATTTTAACGTTGTAGATGAATTTAGAGACCCGAGTGATGTTAATTGTGTCACTTCGAAATGGAAAATTGTAATTTTGATGTTAAAATCTTAAGATTTACTAAATTTTACATTAGAGAGGGGTCTCTAAATCCTTCTGTAGTGTTTTTTTTGTAAGTAAAGGTCATCATATTATATTAAAAAAAAGGAGAGTCATTACAAAGCCCTTTGACATCTCATGGCAGAAAAATACTATCCCTTCATCCATAATCCTGACACAGAGATTTCTTACCCATAGCCCACCAAAATCGAAATTGAAGATACAAACTCAATCACCACCAACCCAGATCCTACACATGTCGACAAGAATCCCCGAAAACCACCCATAAAAAAAATAGACCCATGTTGTTACCTTTCTACATTACAAGAGGGAAAAAATTGGCAAAAAGGCCTTTACATAGAGACCTAAAGGAGGCCAACATAAAAGAAAAAAACAAGAGGTTGATAACACATCCCATCCCAGGCCGACCACTAGCTAACTCACAGAAGAAAATAGGAAAGTTCCTTCCCATCATGATGGCTGATGGAAATCACATCCATATTTGGCTCACTAGAGGGAGAAGAAGACAGAAATTGAAATCCCAAACATGAGATGAGGAAATCCACATTCGATTCCACTCGTTGGACGACCACCGAGATGGAGAACCTCCATGGATCTTGAACGTTACCTCCTGCTATTTCATTCTCTCTTTCCCAATCAACACGACCAACCAAATTATTCATTATCTAGTAAACAACCATCAATTTCTCATACTAGATCACACGACCAACTGTGTGATTCCTCGGCCTTTTTGCATTGCTCGCGAAGATTTTGACAATCCAGTTCTCGCCATAGATTCTTCTTAGTTTCTGCTATGTGATTCTGAATAACCAAGGGAAATTCTAATTCATAAATATGAGATTCCCAAAGAGCCTATTTTTTGTCCCTACAGACCCACTCTGGGAACTCCTGCTAATCAGAAAGCCTGTTTCCCCTACTCTTACTACCTTCCATTTTAATCAAACCAACACAATTCAGAAAAAGCCAGGGTTTTGCATAGGAAACAAAATGAAAACCAAATAGTAGGGTCATATTTCTCACTCCGCCACCCTGCTTCCGAATAAATAGCAGTTTCCTACCATTAGTCATCATTTTCTTATGCCACACTATTGTGCTACCTTTCCCTACCACTGTCCTTAAGCGGATATTTCCCTTCCATCATTTAACATTATCACTTATAGACTTCATGTCACTTCGTACCTTAAACCATCGTCTGAGCACTTTATTAGGGACATGACGAATTTTAATAAGGAGGAGTCTAGTCATCACTTAAGGTATGCTATCCTCACCACATGAAGCCATGTACTCGCATGATCTTCCACATGCATGGTGTACCATCCCAAAAGAAACCTGGTTATTTTCAATGTCCTGAGCTACAAGAACCCTACACTTGTCCTGCTCCATCAAATCAGGGATCCTATCCCAATACGCCTCTCTTAGGGTCCTGCATGTGTCAAAGTGTAGGTTTTCTAATCTGTCTGCAAATTTTTTTTCATTACGTCTGACATGGGAAAACCTTGCTGCTAACCCATTCATTAAGAGGTTTCCTAGGAGTTCTAAACACCCTTCCAACTACCATGAACCCGCAACCTTGACACTTTTGGTTCCACTCTATAATTTTTTTTCCACGTTGATGAGGATTTGAGAGTCAACTTCCACTAGCAATGACATACTGTTGCTTTCCATGACCCATTCTGGGCCTTGCAATAGCCCCTAGATTTCTACTATGTTGTTGGTCTCCAAGCCAAGGAAAACATAACCAGATTCTCTCATGGCTCCCGACTGGTCTCGAATAATGAATTCGTAATATATCGAAACCGAATTACCCTTAGACACCCCATTGAAGTTGAGTTTGGACAAGCCCTCTAGAGGAGGGAGCCATCTATTCAGACTTTGCGAGGCCCTTTGTTGTTTTTCACTTTTCAGTGCCTAATTTAGGGAAACCTTGAAGCCCCAGGATTATAGGATGTGTCTCTCACTACCAGCTGAATCACCATCAACTCTCTCCTATTTTTTTGTGAGAATCATTTCTGTCATTTTATGAGAAATACTTTCTTAAACTATGCTAACCAGATTTTCCCTAGTCCAAAAGGTTCTAGAATTGTGCTCTATCCAGATTTCCCAGATGACGAACAGGGGGGGAATTTCCCAAAGGTCATCAGGGATTGGGTTTTGGAAAGTATTTTTGGGGCATTCCAACAATGTGCCAAGTAAGTTATGTCTTAACCAATCCAAATGATGAAATATCATTGATCCATTGTCCCAGAGCACCGAGGAGAAGTTATAGGAGTCCACAAGGTGAACTAAAGTCTCCTCCACATGTTCACTTAAGGGACAACAGTAAGGCTCAACCATCCCTCTTTTTTGTAAGTTTTCTCCCACTAATTTTTTTTCTTGAGCACCAACCAACAAAATATTGAAATATTGCGAAAAACCTTCTTGTCCCATAATTTTCTCTAGATTTGGTCCTCCTAGTCTATGTCACTTCTTATCAAAATGTTGTAGGATTCTTTTGAATAAAAAGACCCTTTCTAAGAGTAACCCAACCTAAGTCTATCATTACCCTCATGCCACCTGATTTTTCAATTTGCAAGTTCCTCTTCCAAATGTTCAACTTCCTCCCTTGGACCTAACCTATTCAACCAGGTTCTAGGCGCCCAAGAGAGATG